>JAQMYJ010000002.1:27716470-27733177 GCA_030014305.1 Clarias laeviceps | reverse complement strand
CCACTCTTCACACACTGATGGAGAAGAGGGTTGCATTGACAATCCAACACAATGGGCAGCACATTGAACACATTTTAAAACTTATTATTTTTTAAGTGTGTATTAAAAAATCTACTGTGCCATCTATTGAATTTTAAAATGAACTGATGATTTTTTTTCAAGGTAAAGTTTTTTATGATATAAAGGCGTTTTCCATTTAAATTTAAAAAGTAGCATATCTTCTCTTCCCGTGTGCCTATATGTTACCTCAACGCAGGCAAATACACCTGTGAAAACCCCATTAAAATTCATTCAGTAGTTTTTCCGTGATGCGTGCACAAACAAACAGACCAACAGACAAAAAATCATCTTGATGTGTTCTATTACTCATCTTACGTCACCCAAAATAATTTTTTCGCAAATATACAGACATGCCAACTCTATAGTTTTATTATATGTGTAGATAGATAGATATTAATGTATATATATATCAGAAACCTAAATATGCCAAAACAGATTAACTGTTCTATCAGGGATTTATTTACTTTTGTCAAAACATTTTGGTAAAAATATTGAAACACAACTGGTATACGGTTATTCTTTTAAGTTACAATTCCTTTGATCAATGTTTATTTATATTCCTTGATTTAAATACATCATTTTTGTTTTGTTTGTTTGTTTGTGCGTTTTTTTTTTTCTTCTAGCATTTAAGCTCCTTCTCTGACCGGGACTCGAACCCATGCTTTGGTGATAAGAGAGCTGAATGTTAGCCACTGGTTCAGTGGGGGACCTGCTTTTCTTTCGTGGTCCAGAAAAAGTAACACGGTTCCAAGAAAAAAAAAAAAAAAAAAAAGTTCTCTTTGTATCACGTTTTGTGTAATGATTACATTTCTGCAATGTGCTGCAAAAACAAAACAGGAACCACTCTCTCTAAATAGGAATCTCTCCCATCTAATTAGGTTAGAAGCAATGTTTTTAAAGACAATGGGGAAGACATCCTGTCGACAGAATAGTTACTAAGAGGGGCGTTCAAGTTAAACCACAACTTTGGATTGTTCAGAACAACAGAACATGTTATGAGATGAAAAAACTCCCTCTGTTTCTCTATATAATCCCCTGATACACTAATGCACTTATGCCAGTGTTTCACTAGTGCTTGGATACCATCAAGGTAGAAAGTTTCCTTTGCTTTTCATCTCTGAATCGCTGGCCTCCCAGGAACTCCTTTACATGTTTCCAAACATGTGGAAATGTCTAGGAGCGACGTCAGGACTGTACGAGGGATGTGGCAATAAACGGGGATGTGGCAATAACTCTCAGTTGAGTTCCTGTAATGCGCGAGTGGTGTTTATGAATGAGAGTGTGTACAGTTCCCACAGACAGATGTGTCTCTTCCGCAAGCTGGCAGCACTGATTAAAACTTTTGCACCATTTAAATGTTTTACTGCGGCTTAGAGTGACCTAGAAATGACCAGTGATGCTTGCAAAAAGAACTATAGATGGTTCTGTTAAATGTCTGAATCTGTTAAATATGAAATGTGTAATGTTCCTTACATTTTATTGTACAACTAGTGTTATACTTTCTTATATGTTATGTTATACTTTTTTTTTTTTTTTTACCAACATTAGCCTTGTAGTTCCAGTGAAGAGAAAAAAAATTAAAAACAAACAATTTAAAAAACATGATTTGTCTGATCACTATTATTTTAGCAAAAAAATTTTAAAAAAAAAGAGAATAGAGACTAGATTTCTCCAATGCAGTTTTGCTTCCATGGCATGACTCATCTATCCCAGATTTTAATAGGGAGCTGAGCTTTACTTTGCTGTTTCGTTCTCTAATAAAATCCTATTTGGGACACTTACAATAGATTTTGAATTAGTTTGTATCTGATAAACTATAGGAGCTTAAAGCAATTGAGAGCTTGGGGAACATCATGTTCTGTAGGAAATGAGTTTTCAACCTTGCAAGGCACACGAGGAAATGCTTACTATTTCCTATCATCTCCCAAAATAAAATGAGGCACTGGAGGAACTTAAAACACAAAATAAAGATGATGTTTAAAAAGTTTTCGGTACGTTACAGCTCCGGGACCATTACATATACACAGATACAGCTACAGCTGTAAGTGTCCTTAAATCTTATCTTCATCCAAAGGGTACTTTTTATACACTGCAAGGAAGAGCGGTGACCTGGAAAATATCTGTGACTGGAGATCACTTAAACGCTTGGTGAACCTGCATCATAAAAATCGCCAGTAGAAATCGTTGTCTGATGAGTTTCACTGATCCAAAGCAATGCATAGTGTCCACTGTACGAGCCTCTGGAGGCAGTGTTATGATCTTCAGTTTCTCAGCAACGTTATGTGGCAATAAAATTAAGTCAGCTGACGACCTGAATGTACTGAAGGACCAAGTTATCACGTCTATGCATTTTGCTCCCTGATGGTACAGGCATCTACAATAATCCAGGATTGGAAAAGAGTGCGTCTGGGAGCATGAAGATGATGCCACAATTGGACACCACATTGCTTGCTGTGATCAAAGCTGAAGGCGGTTGAATGACATATTAGACTGTCCTTCAGGAAATTCAGGAACGACGCATGAGAAGACCGTACAGAGAGCACGAATGTCCAATGGCAGGTTTGTTTTCACGTGAAAGCATCCACCGCACGATTCCAGGCATCATTTGCGTTTTTTGCACATGCATGTTTGCAAAACGGTACGCACTAGACTCATGCACTAGATTCAAAAGCCTGGAATTGCTGTTTTCTGTGTTCTCATGCCATCTCCATTTTGCTATTAAGATACATTGAAACAAGCCATTTCCACTGCACTCTGAAGCTTTTAGAGCCTACCTAACTGCTCTGTTGGGAACCTTTTATGCAAAGAAATACACTTCAATAGCACAGAAAAAAAAAGTCATTCATGTGTGAGAAACCACTTTATCCTCCTGTGTGTCAGAGTTGATAGATGTGTATTAGCAGATAGTTGAATATATAAGAAGGAGCAGTTTAAAGCTTTCCTTAATAATAGTGCAATATGATAGGCAGAAGGTATAAAGCAGCAAAAGACATTTTTTATGCAAAAGAATTCGCCCGGGTCAGCTTTTGCATGCCGACATAATGTGCAAAAGGGGGTTCGCATACATTTAAAAGGCACAGATTTTGCATATACAATGAATCAAATATTTATGGAACAGCAAAAAGTGTCACAGTCTCAGTTAAAGTGTGGCACTCGTTCGAGGGCGAACTCCAAAAATAAACCAAACCATAAACGAACGGTTTGTTTGAAGCGCTTCTCGAAAATATTAATATTAAAATATACCACCGTTCATACCTCTATATTTGTCTCATGAACAAACACAAGCCGGGAAAAGTCTAGACATGAACTCTCACAAGTTTCCGAATAACGTCGCACTCTCATCATCTACCATGTGTCTCATGTAAATATCTAACATCTGCATCTTCTTAGGTGGTGAAGCCCTGCTTCAGAAAGCCATCTGCTTGCACTGAAACGCTATCTCCAGAAGGCACGATCACGTCATGAACGAGAAACAAGACGGAAAAGGCTCGAAACTTAATAACATCGTCTATTAAAGAGTACCAGGACATCATCGTCATTTTCTATACAGCTTATCCTGTTTACAGGGTCAAGGGGGGGTCACTGGAGCCAATCCCAGGAGACTTTGGGAACAAGGTGGGGTTCATCCCAGATGATTCATTCCATCGCAGCGCAGAGCAGACACACACACTATGGGCACATTTGGGAACGCCCATTAATCTAATTTAAGTCCTGGGATTGTGGGAGGAAACCGGAGTACCCGGAGGAAACCCACCAAGCACGGGGAGATTTCTTTACACCATGGTTAAAGTTTCTGAAGTGTTCATTTACACTAGGAATCGACTTCACCTACAGTATGGCTTGTGAGTTTATGTTCTCACTAGGTTTGGTTTGTTTATGTTCAAGTTAGCAAGCAGAGAATCCATTTTAATATAGATTCAGTCTCGGATGCTCTGCACATATCTCAGGCTGTATAAAGTTGTTGTTTTTTTTGTGTGTGCAATTTTATAGCCACAAGCTTTGGAATCTTAAAGGTTATACTCCAACACTTCTCTGTTTGTTGTTTCCAACAGGGAATCAAAGTTCACAGCACAATGTGCTCATCAAAGTTTTTAGGTTTAGAGGTTTGACACTGGATTGAGAGAAGTGCATTATTTTATTATTTTTTTTAAAGAAAGAAAAAATCTTTCTTTTAGAGGGAAATTAAGTCGAAAGGTCTCTTTGTCTAAAAGTACACTTCTTTGCATAGACAGTCTGGAAAAAGCTAAAGGTTATGACATGATGTGTTGATTGACTTCATTTCTTCGTCCAAGGTATTATTGCTGAGTCCCATAATGCAGTGCGACTTGAATGTTGTGAATGCATTGTTTCTAAGAATGTTTGTCTTTTTACCACCATTGGAACACCAACTATGTTTTCTGGTGGCATAATGCGCACTAGGGGTGCGCAGAGAATGGAGCGGTGGGGCCCAGCGTGTTAAGGCTCTAAGTTACTAATCAGAATGTCAGCGGTTCGAGCCCCAGCTCCACCAGGTTACTACTGTTGGGCTCTTAAGCAAGACCTATGACCCTGTCTGCTCCAGGGGTGCCGTATAATGGCTGACTGCAGCCTACTTACAAAGCTGAAATATGTGAAGAATAAGGAATTTCACTGTCCAGTGATGAATAAAGACTAGCATTTTTAAAACTAGCATGAGTCCCCAGGTCAATCCTAATCCATTCCAGGATCTCCGGTATCCTTGCATCTCCCAAAAGATAGGTAGGCTTGCTAGACGACATCACCCCTAGGTGTGAACGAGTGTGTGTGTGCACAATGTCCTGCAATCCATCCAGGATGTATCCCTGCCTCACACCCCGTGTCCCCTTGGATCTACCACAACCCCGGCCATAATAAAAGTGCATGCTGGGAGAAAAATGACTGGATGTATATTTCAGCAAGGGATTTGTGAACTTGTTTAATCTGCATGTTTAGACATAATTAAAGATAATGAGCCTTTATGTACAAGAGAATTATAAATTTAAGAATTTTAACTAATTCTAATTAATGCAGTTACTTCAGAAGATGGATACTGTAGTGACAGTAGAATCTTAGTAAATAGTACAAACAAATTTAAAGCCTAATGTTAAAGCATTTTAAACAGTGAAGTTATGATTCAGATTGAGGAAAAGATGAACAAATTAAAAAATGAATATCAGTTTTACGTTTTTTTTTTCTTGAACACTAGAATTTGGGACTCCTGATCTTCATGAGCATAAATACACATCTGTCCATCTGTCTACCAAGCCAGATGTTTAAACTCATATTGAAAAGCCACACACTTCCTGTACTTTTGTACTCTTTCAGTCACAGTAATTAATTTTTCGGGCTAACCTGCAGGTCTAACAGTTTTCGGATCGTTTCACATCTGTGTGACCTTTTCTTCCTTTCAGAGCTTCATTTGCGTTCAATTAGCCCTGACTAACCCATTTGTCCTGCTTTTTAAACTCGCCGAGGTGTGAATCTGACAGACTCCCGAGAAACTCAGGACATTCAAAACAATGATGCTTATGATGGGAGTAAAAGTGTGGACTGTGGGTTGAGTTTTGGTATTAAAAAAAACGATTGCACAGAATTTCCCATAAAAACCCTCCTTTTTAATTTTGATTCGATTTGAATTTATGAGATAAAGGTGCCGGGTGACGAAACACACACTTGAATGTCGGAATGTCAGCAGGAATCCAAAACTTTTTCTACTGAAGTGAAAAAGACCAGTTCGAGACAGGAAAAAAAGTCATGCTAGGTTTGCAAGAGTCAGGGTGGTAAAAAGAGGCCACGGGAATACTTCCGCTCACCTCGAAATTGCCAGCATAATCATCGGGACTGCTTCCTTCCCTTCCTTCCTTCAGAGCAATCAGAGTGAAACCTCGGAAGTAAGACGGACTGGAGGCGTATAAACTCACTGGAGAGGCAAATATGAAAAGACAGAGATATAGGTCAGGACACAGCAGCAGCATTTAACCAAACAGCAGGTCAGGTCTCTGAGGTATGTGTGTATGTGTATGTGTGTATGTGTCTGTGTGTCAGGGCAAGTTGCAAACTGGCAGAGCTGCCAATGCAAGTTCAAGTGTCTTAAACGTCTTTGAATGTTTTTATTTCACTTTGAACCATCTGAAAGCGAATGCAAGCGCAGACACGCTTCACACAAACTTTCCAATGGGGGGATCTGGTGCATAATACGGGCCATTTACACCATTATTACCTTTAATTGCTGTCATGATTCACTTGGGTAAAATTTATTTGTGCAAATCAGTGAAGCCAATTCTAATGCACTGTGTATCTAATAATACAGATTTTCTTTAGTATTAGGAAAATTTGCACTCACTCACTCACTCACTCACTCTGGAGACTTAGGGCACAAGGCGGGGCACACCCTGGATGAGGTGCCAATCCATCGCATGCACAAACACACACACACACTTCAGGCAATTTGGAAACACAAATTAGCCTAATGTGAAACTGGGGGACCCGGAGGAAACCCACCAAGCACAGAGAGAACATGCAAACTCCATGCACACACAAAGACCCAAAGGTGGGAAACGAACCTGGACCATGGAAGTGCCCAGGAAAATATACTGGGGCTGGAGCCTATCCCAGGACATAAGGCATTAAGGGTACACAGTGAATGCAGTGCCAACCCATCGTAAGGCTCACACATTAATACTTCGGGCAATTTGAAAACACCAATTATCCTAATCTACAAATAGGAGGAAACCCATCCAGCCCACGGTTAGAACATGCATGGGAATTGAACCCAGAGCCTGGAGGTGCCTATGCTCTCTCACTCACTCATTGTCTACACCGCTTTATCCTGTGTACAGGGTCGCAGGGGCCTGGAGACTATCCCAGGTGACATAGGGCACAAGAAACTAACCACACACACACACACACACACACACTCAATCAGACAAATGCACGGACAAAAGGCAGTCTCGATATGAAACACAGTGTGTGTGTGTGTTGGACAGAGGTGAGTTTTTGATATTTTTGGAGACAGTCCAATGCGCACTGGACAAACTCAAACTTGTCAGTGAGAAATGCAACCCGGAAGAAACGCAACATTGTTTCAAAATTGCAACTTTGATCCCCCCGTCACCTCACCTCTGTACGTGCTCGCGGGCTGGTAGGTCTCGGGATCTCCTTCCACCCGGAGTCGGAACTGGTTGTGATCTTCTCTGCGCGCGCCGCGGCTCGCGCTGCGGAGGCTCCTGCAGAAGCTCGAGCTGTCTCTGGAGAAAGCATGAACGCTGAAGAGATTGAGCACAAAGCAGAGCAAAAACCCTGCACCTGCATGCATGCCCATGCCTGAATGCCCACCGGTGCCAAGCAGTCAGGTAAAAATAAAAATAAAACTGAGTGGGGGGAAAAAGAAACAAAACCAACAACAACAACAACAACAATGATCCAACCGCCAGACACTGAGCACTGAACTAATAAACCACTTTTCTAAATGACACAGAAATCCATTCCGAGCTTTAAGAATTGAAATCGCGGGCTCAACCAGTCCCCAAAGAGGATTCACACCGGTCTGCGAGGCGAATATGTCACTTTATCCAAGCTTCACAGAGAAAGAAGAGAAAAGAAAAAGAGCGAGACAGTCTCTCCTCCCAGACCGAGCAGTGATGATGTGCTGAGAAGAGAGAGGAGCCGCGGCGGGCATTACTACTGTGAGTCACTTCACTGATCCGATTCTTTTGAACACACCAGTGGAGCTGAATCGAATCTTAGGGTTGATTCGTCTGATTCATCGTTATTCTTTTATTCATCATTACAGAGAGGTTCAGCAATAAATGAATGGCTAAATGACCACACACACACACACACACACACACACACACACATATACATATATAATTGAATTTGAATTTATGTGATAGAGCAACACAAAGTTGCACATAATTGTAAAGATAAATTGCTTCTTATTTACTTTATTTTTTTACAAATAAAAATCTGATAAGTCTGGTGTGCATTTGTATTCATCCCCCTTTACTCTGATACCCCTAACTAAAATCCATTAGCAAGATCTACTTACTAATTAGGTGACGTCTGAAGGCAATTGGTTCCACTGGATTTTAGTTAGGGGTATCAGATGAATGAATGAATGCCACACTTTTCAGATTTTTATTTGCAAATGATTTTGAAAACCATTTATCATTTTCCTTACACTTCAAAATTATGGTCCAACGCATAAAATCCCAATAAAATCTATTTGTGTTTATGTTTGTAATCTGACAAAACTTTTGCAACTTATAGCAATATATTGTATATGTGTGTGTGTGTGTGTGTGTGTGTGTGTGTGTGTGTTTCAGATAAATAAATTAAAACTTAGACACTTAGACAACAATATATTTCCATGCACCTTACCTTGAATTTTATTTTTTCATATTACTGTGAAATAAAACTGACAAGGTCACTAAGAGAACATGGTAAAAGTTAAATTATTATAATGTCTGTAAAGTCCTCATATCAATTATATACACGGCACGGTGACGTAGTGGTCAGAACTGTGGCCTCGCAACTCCAAGTTCGAAGGTTCGATTCCTGTCTGTGTGCATGGAGTTTGCATGTTCTCCACATGCTTGGTCAGTTTTCTCTAGGTACCCTGGTTTCCTCTGACATTCCAACGACCTGTAGATAAGACTACTTGGCATTGTCAGAAAAAAATGCCCATAGTGTGTGTGTGTGTGTGTATACAAGCGTATACAATATATTTCCATGCACTTTACCTTGAATTTTATTTTTTCATATTACAATATAGGAACTACTGTGAAATGAAACTGACAAGGTCACTAAGGACCTTAGGCATATACCTAAGGACCTGCGATGGATTTGCACCTTGGGGAGTACCCTGCCTCGTGCCCAAAATCTCCTGTGATAGGCTCCAGACCCCCCGCGACACTGTAATCAGAATAAGCGGTTTAGACGATGATTGAACTAATTATATACTTTAAAACCCATCAAAACCCATCATAATATAGAACATATATTAATTCTCTATATTATATACACTACGATAATTATCATTAGAGATTTCAATAAAATTTGATTTTTGTCTGATTTAAAACTTTTTATTGGTTAAAATCATCTTTCCTTAGATTCAGTGTCAAAACTATGATTTTATTTTTTAAGCGCTTTAATGACCAGGCAATAATGAAATATTCTATAATCACATTTTAAATGTTAACATGCTGCCAACTTTTTCAACTTTTTCGGTTTGTTATGCTTTGCGAATCGATTCAGTGAATCACTTTGGGAGTCGTTTAAACTGAATCGGTTCGTTCGGGAATCGCCTGCCTGTCGTGCTTTAGAGGAGCCTCAACAGTGTGGAGCTGCAGGACATGGAAAGCAGGCAGGGAAGCTTTTAGACTCCCTGCAGTCCTGGTAATGTTAAATACAAAACGGGCTGCACATGCTACTGTATATGGTAATGCTGAAACCTAAGTTTGAGTCAAAGCATGCATGTGGATTTTTTTTTTTTTTGTAATTACAGTGCATTTCAATAAATTTAAATGATTCAAAAAGTAAAACTTAAATATTTTTACACTAGCTTTTAAAAGAGTTTGTAGAAATAGTTAGAAGGTTAAAATACAAAAAAAAATCTGATCAGCTTTAATGCAATCAGTAATATTATTATTTAAGATTGAAGCCCATGTACATGTCTGTCTGATCTTCTGTACAGCAGAACTCTAATCTAGTCTAACTTAATAATATAAAGAAATTTTTTTTGTAAGGTTGAGTATTTTACGCTTTGTTTACACTAAGTTGTACTTCTTTTGTACGCTGTCAAAAGGCGGTGTATAATCTGGCACAAAACTGCTCATAAATTCATTTCTATTCAACATTTTGATTGCGTGTATGGCGCAGGTTTAACTCCAGGCATATACCTAAGGACTTGCAAAGTTTAATTAAATTCTGTCCAGCCAGCTTTGTGTGATGCTATGACAAAATGTGGCAGGATAGACATACGGACATACAGACAGACAGAAATTTTTTTGAGACTGGTTTCGTTCCTCCAATGTATAAAGTGTAAAGATCTCATTGAAAGTTCTGCCCAGTGTACAGACAAAACTTTTCCTTTATTTATATAGATTCATTACATGTAAAGTGAAAAATTTCAAACTTTTCTTTGAACTAATTTTAATGGTTATGGCCTACAGATCATGAAAATAAAAAACACAGTATTCCACAACATTAGAATATTCTCTAAAATAAATTTTTAATTAGAAAAATTATTTACGCTACAGAAATGTCCAACTCCTGAAAATTAGGTTAATTTCTGCGCTAACGGCATGGCATGGAGGCGATCAGCGTGTGGCACTGCTGAGGCGTTATTGAAGACCGGGTTGCTTTAATAGCAGCCTTCAGCTCATCTTGATCATTAAGTTAGGTCTTTCTCATCTTCCTCATGACAACAGCCCATTGATTTTCTGTGAGGTTCAGGTCAGGTGAGGTTGGTGGGCCAGTCAAGCACAGTAATATCACAGTCAGCAAACCAGTTAGTGGTAGTTTTGGCACCGTGGGCAGGTGCTAAGTCTCGCTGGAAAAGGAAATCAACATAAAGCTTGTCAGCAGATGGAAGCACGAAGTGCTTTAAAATCCCCTGGTAGACGACTGTGTTGAATTTGGACTTGATGAAGCACAGTGGAAGGACACAACAGATGACATGGACCCAAATCGTTACAGACTGCGTAAACTTCACATGGGATTTCAAGCAACTTGGGTTCTGTGACACACACACACACACACACACACACACACACACATTCCATGAATATGATTTGATACAGCAGTCCGTGAACGCTTGCCCTTTCAGTGATGACCTTCTGTGGCTTATCCTTCTTGTGGAGAGTGTCAGCGATCATCTCGTCTTCTGGCCAACTGTCAAAGTCAGCAGTCTTCCCCATGATTGTGGTTGCATGTACTGAATTGGAAAGAGAGATATTTATTCTGCATGAATACTCAAACTCAAAATGAAATACTCTTATATTTTGAGATACTATATTTTTGATTTTTCATCAGATCTCAGCTGTGATCGTCAAAGTAAAAACGAAAAAAATAAGAATATTGATATATTTCAGTTTACATGTAGTGAATTTAGGATATATGAGTTGAGTTAAAAAAAAATGTAAATTAAAAAAAAAAGAATTTCTTTGTGATATATTTATATTTATTGAGATACACTGCACATGCATTATGTTGAAATGAAATTACTCATTGCTTAATTACTCAAATATTTCATTAACGAGAGCACACCTCCCGCTGAGACTAATCACAAACTTCAGTGATGCTTCTCAACCTCAGCTCCATCACTCCAGGCAGACTGATCTTCCTATAGCTTGGGTGAGTCTGTGCCCACTGTCACTTCAGATTTCTATTCCTAGCCGACAAGAGTGGATCTGGAACCCGTCAGCCTTAAGGATCGCCCTGCTGTATTTTTTTTACCAATGCTTTTCTGTTCATAACAGTTGTAAAGAGTTGTTGTTTGTGTTACTCTACAGCCTGGCGACGCATTTCTGCCAGCAGAATGGCCGCATGGTGGATTTATATCTGCAGTATATCCAGAGTGAATCTCCCAGGAGATCAGCAGTTTGTGAAATGCTTAAACTAGTCCATCTGGTACTATGCATGATGCTACAGTAGGTCTCTGAGATCACATTCTCCCACCCATTCTAGTGTTCCGCATAAACATTCTAAAACTGTAGCTTTTGACATGCATCTGTGTCATTTTATTCACAACACTGCTGATGCAAAATCAAACGATTGAATAATTGCACAAATCAGCAGATTCCCCATTGCATGTATACTGTATGTCTGTATTAACTCCCCTCATGTATAGAATTATATGTAAAATGATTAGAGCTTCTTCTTCTTTAACAAACAACCCGGAGCAATATGAAGCAATGAAATAGCAGATATTACAGGAGTGTTCACTTGCAGTGCCCTTCATAACCCTGCAGTAGCATACGCAGCTCCGTGGTTGTCGATGTTGTTGTTTTTCATGCAAATCAAAAATGAAAAAAGAAAAAAAGAAAAACCCAGCCTGCTTCTTCACGGCATGAGAAAGGTCACAGTTGAGCGCCCTTCATCATTTGCAGCATGTCTGGTATCCAGCAGGAGGTATGTTTTGGTGTATAAACATGATGTCAAGCATAATTAAGGTACAATAAAGTCACGTCGGGTCTAAATATGGATCTAACTCCAGACTGAATCAATAAAATATGCCTACTGTGAAAAACGGGTGATTGATGAGTACATAAAAAAAAAAAAAAGAATTATTGGATGAAGGAAGTTAAAGCATATATTGTAACATATGTAATGTATAAATATTATGTCTTATAGCAGCCTTCCAGGGGCTGTGAAAAGTAAAATAAAAATAAATAAATAAATAAAAATAAAAAAACGATCATGTATTTGAAGTTATATCTCAATGGCTTTGACAATGTTTAAATTTTTAATGAAAGAGAGAAAAAAGAGGCAGCTATTGCTTTTTATTTCAGCTCTACATCTTACTTTGTGATTGCAACACATGGGGAAACATAACCAATCAAACTGCATGGTCTGAGCCTTTGGGGTCCAGACTGACTGCCCAGATGGGCCTGTGTGAAAAACGGCGGCAGAAGTGATGTCGATCTGCTCCGTCTGGAGAGAAGCCTGGCACAATCCACTCTGCTTTTGTTTCTATAGCTGGCCTCTGGCAGGAATGGCACACCTCTCTACAAAGGTAAAAGAAAAGGAGCAGTAGATAGAGAGATAAGCATTACTGCAGGTTAGATGGCCAGTCCTGTTGACCATGGAAGACCATAAAGACACGACCTGGACGTGAAGTTGTTATTATGTTACAAATCTACAAAAAGTAGCATGTAACAAAAAATCTATTTACTAATTTACAAATAAAAAATTTAAAAGTGTAGCAGTGGGAAAAAAAGTAGCTGGGTCAATACATACTGTACATTACACAACCAGACAAATGTCACAATGCTAATCAATCAGATATGAAATATCATTAAAATTGAATTCATATCATATAACTGAACAAATATGACAAAAGAGGAGGGGGTGAATACTTATGCAAGACCGTGCAGTGTAGCCAAGTAGGCTAATTACTCTTTAAAGTAGCTTTCAGTACTTCAATGGAACGCTTCACCTAAAAAACGCTAGCATTGCAATCAATAAATGCAAGCTTAGAGAAAGCATTGTGCTAATGAATTATGACTCCAGATCCTTATAAAGTTTAATTCTTTTAGCTACATTAGAATACTGTATATGGTATCATTATTCTATAAATGTCGAGCCTTGTTAGAATAAGTAGAATAGTCTGCACTAATAGCAGCAGAAAAAAATACTTGCAGTCAAATATCTTATAACATTTTTCAATAGAATGCTAAGCACTGATTTATGGTGGCACGGTGGCGTAGTGGTTAGCCCTGTCACCTTGCACCTTTAGGGTTGGGGTTCGATTCCCGCCTCGGGCTTGTGTGCATGGAGTTTGCATGTTCTCCCCTGGCTATATCCTGTTCTTCTGGCTACTCTGGTTTCGTTCTACAGTCCAAAGACATGCAGTATAGGCGAACTGGAGTTTCCAAATTTCCAGTAGTGTGTGAATGAGCATGTGTGCCATTAACCGTCCGGGGTGTCCCCTGCCTCGTACCCTAAGTCTCCTGGGATAGGCTCCAGGCCTCCCATGACCCTGTATACAGAATAAAGCAGCAGAAACAATACATGTAGTCGATTACATTATAACTATTTCCAATACAATGCTAAGCACTGATTTATGGCGGCACAGTGGTGTAGTGGCTAGCACTCTGGTCTCGCTCCTCCACAGTCAGAGTTTGATTCCCGCCTTAGATCTGTGTGCATGTTCTGTGCATGTTCTCCCCATGCTTGGTGGGATTCCTTTAGGTACTCCCCCCACAGTCCAAAGACATGCAGGATAGGCTAATTGGCATTCCTGAATTGCCCTTGTAGTGTTTGAGTGACAATCGGCCGTCGAACTGGCAACCCGGCACATTAAGTAACTGCATAAGTGAAACGACGCATATATCCCCAGGGTGGGGTGTATCCATAGGCCGATGTGCCGGATGGCATGTGAACAGACCCCCAATAACTTTATAACTCTTTATAACAGGAAAAAAAAACATCACACCTTGATTTAAAGGTTAAGTTATAAAAGATTTGTGAGCGTGCTGTTATGGGAAACCAAGTACGATTGGATGGAGCAGAAAACATACCTGATAGAATAAAGATTAAACAGGCGAAAATAAAACCTTTGTTATTGAGAATGAGAAATCACAAAAATTGGGCAAGTTTTTTTTTTTTTTTATGCTGCCATAAATCAAGAAATCCACTTGCGAACGGTATTTTGTGCATTTGCGTATAATGACTCTATTCTGTTTCTGTACTCCTGCAGCATGTTGAAGCACTTTATAAAAAGCCATGCTGTGAAACTCTTCTCATATATATGTAAATGGTTTGCAGCATCAGCAGACTCCGAGTGAGCTGGAGACCAGGACAGGGGTGGAGGCATGGAGTTAAATAGCCGTTCTCTCTCTTCGTGTCATATCCTGCTTCATGGGGGTTTTTAGCGACTTTTTCACTTCATAAAAAATACATCGCGTGGCTGCATTGTTTTTTTGGCAGATTTTTTTTTTTTCTTTTTTTGCCATGATTCCAAAAAAAGAGCAGACCTGTGCGATTAAGAGCAAGATGCCAGTGCATACTGAGAGCTTTTATAAAACAATCCTCATGGTTCAGGGAGCTTTGCTGACCCGAGTTTTTTTGACTTTGCTTTTCTGGGATTCTGAGTTTCCTGTCTTTAAACTAAACTCAGTCTGTGTCGAGCAACATCCTACAGAACCAGGAATAGGCCTAAGAGACGACACCTACTCCTACATTTGAGCCTCGACTGGCACCCAGCCTGCATGACTCAAGAGTTTTCCATAGCAAAATGAATCACCTCCAAATCGAAAAAGTTTCCCACAAGGGTCCTAATGATCTTATTCGATACATTATCCGAATAAAAAAAAAAAAAAAAAAGGATCAAGAGGCAGACGTGCATGTGAAAACAAAGCTATAGTTATCAGCTCTGAGAAGAAAGAAGCGGACGTGGTAAAGATCAATAGAATTCTAAGCACTGATTTAGCACAAAGTTTCAAGAAAGTACATCTACTGTGACTCATCGGAGGAAGAAAACGTATTTTCAGTCCTCTTCCTTAAAAATAAGTGTTGCCTAGTCTGTTCGCGTAAAAGTTAGACAAAGCCGGAAGTGTCATTCAGATTACTTAAATTTCAAAAGATAAAATATAAAGTGATGTTAAATGTACACAAATATTTGTGGTATATAGTTTTTTTTGTTGGTTTAAACTTCAATATCCAGAAATATTACATATCATCACTTTTAATTCTTTTCCACAAAACTGTGTGTATCCTGGCAGAGATCATTTTAGTCTTAACTGTACAAGTACTTTTCCAGGATGTGTCAAGTGGTATAAGTGTACAGACAATGGATTAATGTAATTCAGGATAAAGTCAGAAATGTCATTTTTGCTTAGCTTTAATTTAAAAGCTAGCAAAAAATTGTGCACAATGTAAAAAAGTATTATTTAGTAAAATTTTAATTTAACATAATTAAACATTTTAGATATAATTAGTCATTGTCTTGGCCACTCCTCATTTCTTCATATTAAATTAAATGATGTAGATTAAACTAAAGAAATGGGAACAACAGTTTTACTGTGACAGGCTGCATTTTTTAAAACTGGTTGTTTATGTAACAACCTCAGCAGCGACCTCATTTCCCCTCTCGTCTGTTCCAAACACTCAGCATTCAGCATCACCAGTATACTAATCACTGACCTGATCATCGGTCATCATTAACACCTGTTAGATTTTTTTTTTTAGGCTTGAATGATTCATGACTCAGATGATTGAGTCATGATTCAGACTGTGTGCCTTCACAAACAAACAAAAAAAATCCTCAGAAACTACTCAGGTACAGGGACTGGACTAAAGAATGGAATACAAAAACAAAAATCAGATTGGTATCTGGGGAATTTGGAGGCTGACTCTGTCACCTTCAGCTTTTTGCCTACTGGGCTCAAAGTGTGGCTGGCTGTGGTGCACGGGATGTTCTGGTGCCTTTCTATTGTGACCGGCATTTAATTTTCTATTTTCGATTTGATTTTAATGTCCAGCTGATGGATGGGCTGGCCTTTGGTGCCCATGACATGGGTGAGTTTTGGGTGCCCATGGATCCTGTCACCCTTTGATCATGGTGTATAGTTGGTGATCAATGTTGTTCTATGTACATATACATACTGACCCTAGATTATAAATGCTGTGTGTTCTGATCAGCATTTCTGCTCACCACAGTTGCAAGGAGTCCTTATCTGAGTAACTGCGGCCATCCTGTTAGCTCAAACAGTCTGCTCATTCTCCTCTAACCTCTCTCCTCAACAAGGCACTGGTGAAACATTCTGTACAGTCTGTTGTGTGTGAAAATCCCAACAGACCAGCAGTTTCTAAATATTTCTCCAACCAGGCAATCTGGCATCAATGACTATGCTACAGGCAAAATCACTAAGATCACACTATGATGTCTGATTCACTCAATCACTGTACAATATGATCCTATAC
>JAQMYJ010000002.1:27679215-27703743 GCA_030014305.1 Clarias laeviceps | reverse complement strand
TCCGTTTTGTTAATTTGGTTTTGAATTTGTTATTTTGTTTTCAGTTTTGTTAATTTGTTTTGCACTTCAGGGCCACCATAAGAATCTCAACTAGTATAACAATCATGCCTTATTACAACACATAAGACTTCTTGGCTCTGAATGTACTTTCAAAATGGTCTCAGGATCAGGAATTTATAAGATTAGTCATTTAACCTGTTAGCATGAACCCGAGAAACCAGCAATTCTTCCTCCTTAAATTCCATTTTAGGCTTTGTGTACATCAGCACAAAGCTCTCTGCTGGGCAATTCTGGTGATGTACATTAGAGGTGAACCCAACCCCTGAGCAGTGTCTGGGCGCAGTGGAGATATCCTCTGGGGCTTTTTGTCCATCTCAGTACAGACTGAAGGGGTCACTGGGTCATCGCAGCTCTGGGCTTTTCCGAAGTAGTGTGGCAGAGATAAGAGACATGGGGGAATTAATGGAAACTCAATGGCTAGTGAAGCAAGTCTGTTTCATCCTTGGTAGAGGTCATGCTACAGCTAGCTGGCAATGCTGAAGCTAAAGTGCTTCAATATTAAGCCACACAGCTTCCATTAACCCTGTAGGCTCTGATTATTCAGTCATAACACCGGATTTTGGGGTGACACAACAGACACTGCTCAGTCACGAAACACACTCTGCTGAACTGCATGCAGAGTCAGTTTGACTAGCGTATACATCATGTTGATAAAAGGTCTGCTGTGTAACCGGGTGTCTAGAGTGTGATGAAAAGACGCTTCGGAAAAATGAAGCAATGCCTCAAGAGACGTGTGACACTTAGAAACGGCCCAAATTACATCAGGGAGATAAGTGTAAAGGGAAAAAAGGATCCATGTGACAGCTGAAAATGCATGCTAGCACTGATGTGGATTGCTGCAGCAGGTCTAAAGAACATGGAGCATCCATCAAACAGCTGGAGGAATGTACATAGTCAGCAGCTCAGGCGCTGTAGACCGATGGATCTAACTAGTCTTGAACGTGTTTGGCCATTTATATCTCAGATCGAAGTCTTAGGTTTGGAAAATAATCAACAATTTGATGTGATGGAGTGTACTGTCAGAGTGATACACTGGAAGCCTCCAGAAGTTGACTCTTTTACGTTTTCACAGTCCAGAACGTCAAGATATCAGTTATATAACATGTGTAGGCAGTTTTTTCCCTCACCAACTTCTTGATTTCTCTCTTGAGGTTTATAAGACCAAAAAAAGCAGAAGATTATGTTTCCGAAAAGCCGGGAAGCCCTCCGTCTTGGAAAGTTCTATCAGCAATTACAGTACAAATTCAATTCAAATGTAAAGACTGCATTGTTTTTTTTCCCCTTTCTTTTGCATTTATACACTGTACTGTCACTACCTTATGTTTACACATTGTTCTTTGTAGCTGTAACGTAGAAATTCTCCTACTGTGGGATGAATAAAGGTCTATCTTATCTTATCTTATCTTATAACTTGCACATTTAAACTTAAGGCTGGCACAACTGTCCAGTCTGCTATTACAGAAGAATAAATAAACACTATCAGACCAATCAGAATCAAGAAATTCAGCTGTAAACTGCATAATTACCACAGTGCAGTCCAATGCTCGAATCTGATTGGTCAGAAGGTGTGCATTGTTTTTGTATATCTGCATGGCTTGGAATGTAATAATAATCATAATATACATGTGTTATTGTTTCTATGGTAACCATGTAGGCACAAACAGCTACACAGTCGATGCTCCACACAATAAATAATAAGTGGACTTTAAAAATGTGTAGTGAAATGAAATAAACTTTATGATATTTATTTGTCATGTTATTTAGCCTTTAACACTGGCTGTGACATAAGTACGAACTGGAACTACATAGTCTCTTAGATGTTTCACAACAACTAACTAGAAAACTTTATTGAAAACTATATATCTATATAAATAAAACAAAGGTTTTATCTGTGCAGAACTCACTCTTTCAACGATATCTTTACGTTTTATACATTTGAGGACCCGAAACCTCAGAAAATTGGCTGGATGGACTTTGATGAAACTTTGCCAGTCCCTCGGTATTTGCCTGAAGTTAAATCTGGACCATAAATCAAAATGTTGTGTAGAAGGGACATTATGATCAGGTATGTGCCAGATTACATCACAGCATCTAGCACTTTTTTTGATGAATATAGCAGGTGGGCGTGGCTATACTCATCACTTAAAGGAGCCAATCAACATGATAGTTTAGTGTATACACAGATACACTGTAATGCACCTATACAAGCCGGCACAATCCTCAATACACACACACACACAACTTATCATGGCTTACTCCAAAAAAATGGTACGTATACTATGAAAACTGAACCTTGCGCAATAGATTCAATTATAATGTAATCTTTTAACTAATTTCTACAAACTCTTTACCCGTCAACGATATTCCTTGTTAATGCTACTTACGGTAGTATATATAGCCCATTCATAAATGAATGAATAAATCATTATTATCTTATTAGCACTGGAAAATCACTGAGGTATAAGTGAAATTACAAATACTTATATCACTCCCCCCAGCCGCCCCCTCTTTGGGTGTTCAAAAACTTTTCATGTATTTGTATCTTAAAATCATAATGTCAACTGAGAAAAAAGATTGCTTTTAATAAATATTCAATAAAATACTTCTTAGTTGTGGAATCAGATAATTGGCTCAGAGACTAGACAGATCTTAAAAACTTTAGAAATATACATATGCGTGCCGCATTCTTTAACATCTAACACTTAATCCTGGCTATGATTTATTTCCTAATTCCCACAGCATGATGGTCTCTGTGCACAAAGACTGGTTCCTCGTGAACGCAGTTTAAAAGACAGGAGGCCAAACTGAACCCACGAAGTCGGCAGTGTTTGGAGAACTTGTGCATGACAGATGGAAAACCGTGAAGTGTGGAAAACATTTAATTAAGTGCGCTTTGTGGACACTTTGCAATTTTCTCCAGTCTGCCAAGCTGGCCCTAAACACAAACAAGTAATTTGCATGTTTTATGCAGGGAGGTGGTGCTCTGGCTGGGGTATTTCATGTAATGCAAAAGACCATTATGGGATATATCCAGCTCGGTGAATGGTAGATTCTCCATGGCAACAGGATAGGATCAAAAGATTATATTGTAATTATACATATAATTACATGTTGTTGTTGTTGTTTTTTAAAGAAAATATCAAGAAATGCTTTGCTCATTTTGTCAGCAATCAACACAAATCTGAGCCTAATGTTAAATTAAAAGCCATTCTAATAACATACACAGTCTAGCTGAGTTTACTGGATAGTATTTTATATATAGAATATTTCCAAATACTTACCTTTAATAAACACAATCAATGCTCTCCAATAAAAGCCAAAGCCAGGAACTGTTTCAGTTTAAAAAAATTTTTTTTATTCATAATCATAGCCATGAACCGAACACTAACTTTATCCGCCTCCAAATATATAACGCGGTTTGCGAGTGTTCGGCAAGACGAGCAAAGATTTTGAATAAATTTTGAAAAACGAATAAGTCTTGGTTTACGAATACCGAGCATCATGTAAAACGCATGCACTACTTGTTTTGACGACGAGCGTCACGTGATCACAACTGAGCCAATGGTTTTTCTCTCTCTCGCACTATGGAATTGTGGGTAATCGTCTCCTCTGCGCGTCTCTTACTGATATAATCAACATGTGTGTGTGCGTGTACTGTTTACTATAACACTGTGACCACGTGTAAAACATCTTTTATTTGGGGTTTGCATATGTGTGTGTACAGCGCGTGTGTACTGTTTATTATAACACACGTGTGATTCCGTTAGTATGCGCTCACGTGAGTGTTATTAGCGATGTTCCTTGTTAATTTTCCCCGATAAAACAGTGTTTATGTTAGTGTGTGTGTCTGTGTGTCTGTGTGTGTGAAACTCAAATAAGAGAGGAGGAAGGTTTACTGTATAAGTAGTAGAGAAGAGGGAGAGGGGGGTCTGATTCCTCCTCTCCTCTTACTTTAGCTTCACACACATACACAAACACACACACACACACACACACACAGGATTTATTTTAACTTTTTTTAAAGGTAATTTTTTAATTTTTACTTTATATTTTGTATTAATTATTTTTATGTATTCATTTTTTGGGGGCTGTGGAACGAATAATTTGAGTTTCCATTATTTCTTATGTCGCTTTGGTTTACGAGTGGTTTGAAATACGCCTGCTTCTGGAACGAATTATGTTTGTAATTCAAGGTTACACTGTATACAGTATATACTGTAGTTACAGGGTAGAATTTTTTAAACACTATTCCTGAAAAATGCTTTCAGGAACCATACTATGGGGTGAAGTGAACTTATGGTAACTACTCATATGTTGATTATTTCCCAGCCCTGAAGTGTTTTATTTCTGTTATAGCTCTTGAATTCTTATACTTGAACTTTTCTATCTGATTATGGTTACATTTAAATGGTTACATTTCTGTTAAGCCGGAGTCACGATTGGACTGCCCGCTTCATGTCTGAAACCTTCACACTGGCCTCCCAGGAACTCCTTTAAAACATGTACGGGGGGATAACTCCTAACTGAGTTCCTGTAATGTGCACATGGTTTTGGTGAATGATTATGAGCCAGCACAGCCGGGATTGTCAATCACGACCATACGGCCTTCTTTAAAATGTTTGCACCTTTACTGCAGGTAAGAGTCTAATCACCATACTGGGCTTGAAGTCTTCTGTAAATGTCAATCACTATCATTCAGCAGAAATTTCATCACAAATCCCGGTTTGACTTGAACACCGCTCGTACTGTATATTTTCACAAACATAGTCATTTTCTCAGCAGGCTGTCTATATTCTCTCTTGGAATTTATGAGCCAAAAATGTTACAGAGAATCTGAAAACACAAAAAGTCCTCAACTGAAATAGCATTGAAGTGATAAGCAGAGTGAAAAGTCAAACCTGATCCAATCTGTTCCCAACTAGAAGTTTGATTATATTTATAACTGTAGAAAATTCCTTGGGATTGAGTTGTTAGTGATAAATTACAACGAGGAACCTTTAATGGCAGACAAAAATGTGAAAACACAGGAAATAGTATGTCACAGTGTATTACTGTCTCATTTCACAACTAATTGTCTTGGTATCCTTTACATCAAGAAATGTAACAGAAAACACCATGGCTAATGGGTTAACAAGTTCTGTGAACTGGTCTTGCTGAGGTCAGCCTGGTGCTGGTTAGGAGAATACATTGAACTGCATCTTCCATCTAAACTACTTATGAATGAGTTGTCAGCATCCAATCCCAATATTCCTTTGTTCAGAGACAAACAACATCCTAAAGCAACGGTAACTAATATCGACCAGTTAAAAGCCCCAGTCGCGATGCTTCTTAGAGGTTTATGTATACATATTCAGTGTTCAGTGAAGAATGAAGGAAGGAAGAACTGAAGAGACAAGTTATTTAAGAAGTAGAACTATTACATGAACTGGAAATAATTAGAGCAGTGAACTATGGCAGACTCCTCTCTGGGCTTTTAAATCAGAGCTCTGAGCGCTGTTTCGTGCCACTGTGAAAGTTTCTAGAGACCTCGGTTAAATGAAAGCCTGATATTTCCTTGCTTAAGAACCTGTGCCTATTTTTGTATTCCTTGGACATGAATTGTGTTATACTGTGCACCATTAGGTGAAAAAATTCTACATGACTTGTAATTTGTATCGATTTACTGCAGCGTGCCAGTCCCACCAGAGTCCCTTTTTTTTTTTCCTTGTGGAGATTTCATGGGTACAGGAACCATTTTAGTTTAAAGTGTGTCCTTGTGTGAATTAATGTGCCATGTGGGCTGGCGGATCCTACAATGCTTGATAAAATGGCAATTTGTTTGCGTTGTCCTCTTTTGCCCTCTTTAGTTGGCTTAGTGTGTTCAGCAATAAAGGTAAAGTCCCTGAAACTACAAGTGATGTGTTTACTCATCGTGTGGACGGGCCATGCCGCACGCCTCGACCCTTTATGTCATAATCAATGTATCTAATGACTATAGTCTATTGAACCACTTTCATTATGAAGGAAGTCACAGGGTTCAGGAGGAGGAAGAAAAATCAGGTAACGCAAATGGTTAAACGGTGGCTGTCTTTGAAGTCTGGAGATTTTTTTTTTTTTTACTAAACATTTGTTTATCACATAGAGTATCTTGTTGGTGATACCATCTGTGGGGCTTTTAAAGTTTTATGATGGTATATATCATTGTTCCGGTGTTCACAGTAAAAAATGAATACGACCTTGATAAACTTGCTTCCTAAGTATGGCAAGGTGCTTATTACAAAAGATCCAATGTCTTATAACATACATATTTTTCATATGTTCAAGTCAAACCGGAACTTTTGTTTGTACACAATAACAAACTCAATAAGAAAAACTCCCTTTTATTTCTCTATATAATCCACTGACACACTAATGCACTTATCCCATTGTTTCACTAGTGCTTGGAGGCATGATTGGGCTGCCTGCTTCACGTCTGAAACCCTGGCCTCCCAGGAACTCATCTAATGTCCCAAATATGTGGAAATGCCACAGAGCCAGCTATGGACGGTACGGGGTATGTGGCAGTAACTCCTTGACAAGTTCCTAAACACACACACACAAGACAATGCGAATCATCATGACTTGAAAAAATGGTGCTGAACCTTGCAGCATACAGTAAATTAGATTAAAATGTTGAGTAGAAAGAAGGTTATGAACAGTTATGTGTCAGATGCTGATCAACCTTATGTCAGAATGGTAGCTTAGTTGTTAGCACCTGCAGGGTCTGGGTCGATTCCCACTTGGGGTCTGTGTGCATGGAGATTACAGGTTCTCCCCGTGTTTAGTGGGTTTCCTCAGGGAACTCTGGTTTCCTCCCACAGTCCAAAGACATGCAGGCTAGTCTAAATGTGGCACGTATGTGTATGTGTGTGTGACCCACAATGGTTTGGCACACCATCTAGGGTCTACCTCGCCTCATGCTCGTAAGTATCCTGGGATAGGCTCCAGGCCCCCCTGACACTGTATACAGGATAAAGCATTACACATGTCCATAACAGGGCTCTGATGCCTTTCAACACTTTTCTGTAAGCAAAGAGCTCCAGATTCGCCTGTTGCATATTGAATCTGCCTTAAACAATGTCAATGGACTGATTTGTCTTAGTTATAGCAGTTAAAACAAATTGAATTGGTTTCTGGAGGAATTTACAAGCGAATGAAGTACAATAATCGTGTCACTGGATCAATAAAAGAGAAGATCACAGTCATCAGTCTTGTGTCAAAATGCGAGGGCTATAAAGAAATGAATGCAAAGGTGAGCATAACTTTTTTTATTAACTGACATAGGCCATTAATAAATATAAAAAAAAAATAAAAATCAGCTGTGATGCATATCTGCCATTGTTGAATGTAACTCAAGAATCCCAAACAAAAAAAATCCCCTTTGTCGCAGTTGATGGTCTCCCACAGCGCTACAGAGGGTTTAAGGAGATGACACCATTGACAAGAGCAATGTGCACAGATTTAAAGAAGTTTAAGGAAAGGGAAAGACCAACCACACAGCGAGAGACCATCAACTGCGACAAAAGCGGATTTTCAAAGAGGAATCATGTGTTGTGTCAGAGGATTGTGCAAATGCATAATTTGTGATGGAGACTATGTTGAGTATTACCGTTCTATAGAGGAAGAGTAACTCTACCAAGCTGTCCAGTCTGAACAACCTGATTGTGCAATTCTAGTAAATAAGGAGCACGTACAGTATTTGTGCAGGTTCATATAGTCACAGAATTACTCCTGCTTTCTGAATCAGGTTTTTGTCTCGATATTACCTGGATTTCATGGTCATTCTCTTGCAGGCTTCAGCACAGCACCCATTCCTGACTTGCACTGCTTGAAGGTTAATCAAGGTCGACATGTTGGTTAGAAACTAAACTATATAAGAATTGGATTCTGGAAACAAAGTCAGGAAATCATGATTTATTGCAGGGGTCCTCAATTCTATTCCCGGCAGGCTAGACTTTAACAAAGTTTGGACATTTTCCTAAAAGACTAATGAAAATAGAATCCTAAGTGGAAAATGAGTGATATGTGCACATACAGTAGTCTACAACAAAAGCACAGCTCTGACTGTAAGATCTGTAAAGGATCTGACTGCTGGTATAAAAGAGCAAGCAAGTAAGGTAATGTGTAGGAATGCATGCTATTAGAAAATATTTATATTGCATTCCCGAAATAGAAATGCAAACCGATGAACTTCGCCTGATGGTTAAAAGATAATGTTTGAACATTTTTGCTATGTGATAATGAAGGAACATTCTCTAAAATGCACATACCAAATTGTTTAGCTAACTTCTTTATTCTCGAACACTCCCTCAATCTGGTTTGATCATTCCTGATCATTGTTTTATTCCAGACCTTTATAGGATTTCTGAATATGATCGGTTAGAAGGTGTTCATTTATTGCAACCAGAATAATGTTGAATGAATTAATATTGCCCGATTCTCATCTCTGTGTGCATGGAGTTTGCATGTTCTCCCCGTGCTTAGTGGGTTTCCTCCGGGTACTCCGGTTTTCTCCCACAGTCCAAACACCTGCAGATTAGGATAACTGGCGTTCTCAAATTGCCTGTAGTGTGTGAATGAGTGTGTGAGTGAGTGTATGTGTGTGTGCCCTGCGATGGATTGGCAGCCTGTCCAGGATGTACCCTGCCTCGTGCCCTAAGCCTCCTGTGATAGGCTCCAGGCCCCCCGTGACCCTGAATACAGGATGAAGCGGTGTAGACGATGAGTGACAGAGTGAATTAATATTGTATTTTTGGCCCAACTTATTACAGCAACATTGTGTACTTTGAAGACACAGATTGAACTAAAAAAAAAATCAACTTGAGCCAGTAATGTACCTTCACTGAGATGCCATCAAGTGAATTATAAGATATACTATATACTGTATATATATATATACACACACACACACATGTGAGACCGGTGTGTTTCCACTTATCATTATACCGAGGCACCCAATTCTGATGGTGAGCTTAGCTAACGATAGGCTTCATGTTACCGCACTGTACAAGAGCTAAGAAGCTAACTGTCCTTTTTTTCAACCCCAATTTTGTCCTGCTCCATCCCAGCATACACGGCTATGCGAGCGCTCAGCTAACAAAAGTTCGAGAAAACCCAGAAGTGTTTAACAGTTACAGAGTAGTGGCGCTTCAGTACTCGGTAAGTTAAGGGATATAAAAATTGTTGTGTTGGTTTGGCTTCAGAGTCGCTAATGCTCAACTGCATTTTTTTAAAATATTGCACAAAAACCTCAAATTTACTCAGTGTCCTTGGTGAGTTAAAACTTTCATATGCACATCTTTCCGTAACAAAGGCTAAACACTGGATGAAACCAAGCATACAGAGGGTACGGTTAGGAACACAACACAGAAACATCCAGAAAGAAGAGAATCTTTTATATCACAGCCTCGTAACAAACACTTATATTCACTTTTTAACTTTGTCACCTCAGGGAATTTGATGAAAACCCTTTCTTCTTTATGATGATTAAAAGGAGCAAAACAACATTACTTCTTTCTGCCTTGTTTTTCATCTTGAGATGAAACGCCGATGATGAAGTTTTGCTGACACGGTTTTCTGCTTCGCTCCACGGACTCCACGGAGCGTTGTTAGTATAACCTAGACCTAAAAGAGTTTGAGCTATTAGAAGGACGACATGGGAATCAGAGAAGAAGAAGAAAGAAAAAAAGTTTACTTATTTATCCTTGAGAACTCCCCCCCCCCCCCCTTATGCAGTTCCAAGAGCAAGCCAGAGAAGCAGCTGGCAAACCAATGAGAGTTAATATCCAAAGTATTTTGGAGAGAAATAACGAAAGAAGAATGTCTTTTTTTTTTTAAACCGAAGAAGAAAAACAACATGGCCAGTGGCCAGCTGCTGACTGTGCAGTTAATGTTAATTCTTGTGCATGATCCGTTAGGACTTAAACCCAATAATCACATATAAAAAAAGAAGACACTGGATTGGTAAATACATTACAACTTTAGCCTAAGGAGAAAGCTGATCTCACATCACATCATGTTGTGCTCCATCCCTCAGCACTGAACAGTAGATCATCTAAACAATATTTTCGGGCAGGCTGTCTCCAGTATTCACAAACAAACCATCCTGTTTATCCCTTTTTAATTAATTCTGAATTGCAATGCACATTCTTCTTCGGAATTCACAGAGCAAGCTCATAATGCTGCCATAACACATGCTCCGAGCCACACGGTTAAAAAAAATATCCATAATCTCTCACTTGCAAACACAGAGCAGAAGCTCAGTCATGCCAAATCCACTTCGTTGAGATGCAGTGTTATACAGAATGAAGCTGAAACATGATTTAAAAGCTTAACTTTGGTCTAGGTGCTGAAATGGTCGCTCTAGATGGCAACGTCGATTTAAACTATTTTGTTGAGCAAAAGTTGGATGACACTGGAGAATTTATTTTGAGTTAAAATAACGTGGTGAGTGACAAGCAACAAATCTAGTTCCTTCATTTTCTTGTATGAAAGCACCTAAACACAGCTTTAAGTCATTGAAAATAGCTTGAAGTTATGTTTATTAATCAAAATAAAATTAAGAGTATAAACGATGGATGATTTTTAACATCAGAAGAATCTTGCAATTCAATGAGAAAAAAGTCAAATATTATAAACAATATAAAATCACATAATTACCTGGCTAGCCGTATATAATAATATTAAAAAATATATTGTCAACACAGTTTTATGGGTTTTTTCCCCCCTCACTTTGTGTTCAATGTTTTTTGCCATTTTTATAAATTTGTCCTACAAATTGTAGACCAAAAATACGTCACATATTGCTGCTTTATTGCCCCGCCCATGTATCCATGCAACATCTCAACAGGCAACTTGTGGGTTTATGTTTCGTCATGGAAGGTTTTTTCTTGTTTACTTGTTTGTGTCTTTTATTGCACATTTTATTTAAATTGCATGGTTAATATAACAGTCGACTAGTAGATTGACAGATATTGTTAAAATCATTCATTCAAAAATAAAACATTTCTGGCATGCTAGGAAAAAAATTATAGAACACCGGCATTGGCAGAAGGAGGCTTTTCATTTCCATTTTTCAAACATCATTGTTTATCCATGTTGTCAGACTTTAACTGATCAACTGGCTGATGCTGTGGTTGGTCACAGTATGTGGACAGTCAAGTCAATTTATGGTCAAAAACAACAAGCTAAACAAATATAATCTCGAGTTATGTTAAAGGCAATGTAGTTGCACCTTTTTCAACCTTGTGAATATAAAAAAAAAAAATAATAATATATATATATATATTTTTTTTTTTATGGATTTCTATGGTAAAACTGATTTACACTTGTACTGCATTATGGGAAAATATGCCTGTTTATGTCTGCCTCCAAGACCACACCATATAAATACAGGTATTCATAATGCATTTGTGTGTTTGGGGTGTCATAAAACGGCTGACATTTTAGTATAAAGACTCTAGACAGAAACTCTGCGACACGAGGCAAAATCGAATCGAAACCCATAAAAATTATGTCCTTTAAATGTAGTGCAATAAAATACTAAAAAAAAAATTCTTAAAATATGTATAAAGGCGACACAGTGGCTTAGTGGATTGCACCTCCAGGGTGCGGGTTCGCCTGGTGGGTTTTCTCCGGGTACTCAAGTTTCCTCCCACAGTCCAAAGACATGCAGATTAGGCTAATTGGTGTTCCCAAATTGCCCGAAGTGTGAGAGTGAATGTGTGCCCTGCGATAGATTGGCACCCTGTCCGGGGTGTACCCCATCTCGTGCCCCAAGTCTCCTGGGATAGGCTCCAGGCCCCCCATGACCCTGAATACACGATAAAGCGGTATAGACTATGAGAGTGAGTGAGTGAGTAAGAATAGGTATGAATTGTGTCTAACATATACATACAAAGCCACCCAAAGCTTTTTGATGCCACTAATGCACTAATGAGTCACAGGGCAGAGTAACACAGTTAAAGGAAAGTTCTACAGCATCTAATTTCTTCTGCATTCACTCAATGACACACAATTGGCTAGCATGGCTATTATTAAGTCTACTTTTCCCGAAAATACTAAATACTTTTTACTGCAATATTTTTAAATATACAGCATGGCCCAAACGTCTGCCTCCTTAGCCATTTTTCCTTTATATATAGCTATATTTTTTATTTTAGACTCAAGATGGTTTCAAATCTAACAACAGACCACTCATTTTATTCTCTATTAGCTTGCTAAGCTTCTAGCATCATTTGAAAAAGTTTTTTTTCTAACCCTAACCCTGGGAATTCTCATTTTGCCGGCAAACTGTTCAGACTTTTTTATCCAATATTTTATAGTTTTCCACAAAATTCCTGCAATTTTTTTTTTTTACTTTTTACTTTGTACTTTTGCTAATATATTTAACCCCAATTCTAATATAAGTTTTTTTTGGCTTAATATTCATGTTAAAGCAAAATTATTGAGTAACTAGTATGAATAATTCAGTACATCCAGTCATCCTAGAAATAAATTTGTATAATTACAAGAGTGATAAATGCAAGTTTGGATTCATTTACAGCTTCTAGGTTTAAATCCAACCTAGGTTTATGCCAAGGCCTTCGACTTTTGATTCAATTCCAACATTTCATTTGCCTTTCGGCTAAAAATGAAGGAAGCTGAAAATGGATCTGTGTTTTAACTGCTGGACCAGCCATACCTTCTTACCTACTTGTAGTTTGCTCCCTTGTTTTGCATTCTCATGTCTCCTGCAACTACAGTATACTCTATTTTTGACCTCAAATAAAATAAAATTATACAACCTGTTAAGCAATCAGTAATATATGGAAATGTAATTAACCCATTGGTGGCTTAGTGGCTTAGTGGCTGGCACCGTTGTCTTGCACCTCCAGGGTTGAGGGTTCGATTCCTGCCTCGGGGTCTGTGCGCGTAGAGTTTGTACAGTATGTTCTCCGTGTGCTTGGTGGGTTTCCTCCAGGTACTCAGGTTTCCTCCCACAGTCCAAAGACATGCAGACTTGGGTCCCAAGTCTCATGGCATAGGCTCCAGGCCCCCTGCGACTCTATACAGGATAAGTGGTATAGACAATGAGAGATGAATTCATTTTTAATGTTTATTCACCTTGAGAGATCGACAGTTGAGTTTTTTAGGGGAAAAAAGAAAGTTTTCAGAGCTACCAAGAACTCACTTGGGGATGTCTAAAGAATAAATACTGCAGCTTATTTGTGCACTGCTTAAAAAACGACACTGATGCTGATGGTAAGTTGAAATATCACAAAAACTATTCTATAGTGGAAATTGTCTTTTTTCTTTTTCTTTTTTTTTTTTAGGATCCTCCAGAAAAAATGTGCTTGTTAACAAGCATCGAGACAGAGACTTCTGGTTTGTGCTGCTTACTTCAGCACTCCCAGTTCTGCAAAATCACATGCGGTCTCTTTCCCAGTAATTGTTGTCTAAGTACAGAGAGGTCCTTGATGTTCTGACAGTAAACAACATTATGATCTCTTCACCATTTTTTGAGATTGCCTCTACAAAACGCTCTTTCGTTCTCCTCTCCTAACTTTTTCATTCTTTCTTTTGTTCAGCTGAAGAGAAAAGGACTCCTTCTGATCTCCTCCTTCCACATCTTTCCATAAATACATCAATCTCCCAAGCAGTACACAGTCCACAGATAGATAAGGACTGTGGAGAAAGATAAAGGCAGAGAGACAGAAAGAAAGAGATGAGTATCTGTAGTCCCCGGTCACAGCCACACAGGAAAAAGAAATGCTTACGGCTTCAATTTGTCCACGCCAATGGCGTCATTTAGGCTTCATTTACTCTTCAACCTCCACATGGAGGAAGGGAGGATATGTGTAGCTCAGGCTGGTTGGAATCTATGCTCTAAAATATACATTTAGAAAAAATAAAACCATAAAATAAAACCTAAGCTTAAATAGGCACGTACAAATACAATATGTAAAAATCATTCATAGTAGGCCACAGCTTCAATGGCATCAACAGGAAGATGCCTATACTGTACATGCAAAAAACTTCTAACATTCTAATTCTAATATTGTCTAAAATGGTTGAAATTACACAAAACAGCAGATTTGTTGTCTGGTAAAGATTTGATAACATCATGCCTATATCCCAAATGGAACTCAAAATGGGATTTCATTTCATTTGTACGAGGTAGTATCAAAAAGTTTTGAGATTAGCCCTGTTTACAAGCTCTGTGTTTTCAATGTATGTCCTCCTTCAGACGCCTTAAAACCTGGCAGTACAATTCGCTATTGATGGTCTGGCCCCTGGGGATGATTTCCTGATGCACAATGCCATAAATGTCAAAAAAGAGAATGAGCATGTACTTGGTTAAGCTTCAGACCTACCTCGCCTTTTTCGGTCGTAGAGATGATGGGCTCTTCCACTGTGAAGACTGTTGCTTTGTCTTAGGGTCGTACCCATACACCCAAGTTCCGTCGACATGAAGGACGGGTCGTCCACTGCACGCTGATGGAGTTCTTGGCAGACTTTGACGTGATGTTCCTTCTGCTCCTGGGTCAACAGCCGGGCGCGTTTTTGGCAGCAACACGGTGGATGATCAAATCACACATGAGGATTGTCTGGACTGTTTCTTATGACACACTGACAATGGCAGCAGTGTTGTGAATTATTCTCCGGTGATCATCATGCACAAGTTGCCGAATAGTTTCGACATTTTCAGGGGTTGAGCTTGTTGAAGGTCTTCCTGATCTCTCATCGTTTTCCACTCTTGAAGCACACGTGGCACTGAAAACACCTTGAAAGACAAATTAAATTACAAAATTAGTTTCAAATCGTTTTAATACCCTTTGTCTATGTTCTCATAGCAATAAAAACAAGGCAAATTGACAGTATTTAAGTGACATTATAGAACAGTTACTTCTGATCCTGCTACACTAATACACGTATCATAATGCCTGAAGGTAGAAAATTTACCTTTCTGAAAAGAAGCCATGATCGGACTGCCTACTTTATGTCTGAAACGTCGACCAACCAGGAACTCTTTTAATGGCCCAAATATGTGGAAATGCCTTATTGCAAGGTCAGGACTGTATGGGGATGTGGCAATAACTTCCAGCCCAGTTTGTTTAATGTGCAAGCGATGCGGTGGGCAGTTTGAGGCCGTTCATGCATGGTCCTGTAAATACAGAATGCCTTTGGTGATCAAACCAGGCTACTTTCTTCCCCCGAGATCGTTCAACCCATTGAATGTTCACGGGAACGACTGCAATGGGCTCCGAGGCACCTCGGTCATAAACGGACGTATGGTTTCCTTTAAAGTGTTTGACTGCGGCTAAGGGTCTCAACATCGTACTGTTCTGTAAATGTCAAAGGGTTTTACGCTTTTGCTCACAAGAAATTTTATCACCATGCAGATATTCAGTACTACAGCACTATATCTTGTGTGTTATTGATTACTTAACACTTGAGTCTTTGAAGATTTGTCAACATCTTTCTAGAATCAATATATCAAAGGCTTTTGAGTGGCAGCTGATAATAATAATAATAATAAAAACCTTTGAAGCTTATTTATTTATTTAGATTTAAATTACAACAATGGAACTTCTGATCAAAAACTACTCTTAGATTTATTATACATAGTATATAATTATCATGGTTATTAATTTAATTGACCACTCACTTGACTAGAATAAGTTTATAAATCGGTTGTATTGGTATGAAATTTCTCAAAAATTTAGCTCAAAATTTAGCTCAAAAATGCAAATGCTAAATGTTAATTTAAATCCAAAATCAACTATGAAAAAATTATATATTTCAAAATTATTTTATTTCTAAAACACAATTAAAACAACAAAAAATTGGTAAATGTAAAAACATGTTATAAAAGCTGTTCAAAAAAGTTTTGAATTCATATTTTAACAAAAATCTATGAACAAAAATCTCTAATGGTCCTGAGAAAATAATCTGATGGACTAACTTTAAAGTCTGGGTTTCAATCATACGGGGGTCAGTGAACTTTTTTTAACATTGAAAGAGATTCCCAGCTGTGAAATGTTTGCGTCTACAACATGATGTGTACACACTACCCACACGTCGACACACACTTCTTTCTTGTCACGAAATCCCCTCTGCATATTCCGCCTATTCTGGCACAGTTCCCTCATTCCCGTTCCCAGGGCTGTGTTTGATTGGTCGAGGAAGAAGGACGATTTATTTACCGAAGGTCAGTCTGCTCATCTCGCTATTGTTCATAGGAGGAACCACCACAGCTGTGTATGCTTAATTACCATGGAAACGGTGTCGGCCCGGTCCAGTCAAGCTTCAGCATTTGAGCAGCTGCAAAAACAAAAAGAGCCCTGCGTTGAGATTAGAAACGTCAATCAACATGACACAGGGTCTGGAGGAGGAGGCGGGGAAGGAGGCTTGAGGTCACTACTTAGGGCCCCTCGAGACCAACTTGTGTGATTTAACTTGTGTAGTTTTTCCTGTCTCTTATCAGTCATTAGTTTATTTTCAGCGAATATAGCTGAACACTCCTGATTCCCTGAAGAACATATAATTGGCATGTTTTTGGTGGGAGCTGTATCTTTTGCTCTGTTTAAAAGTCCCATATGTATGCTTAATGGTGCACCAACTAAGTGCTTAAGTAAGATTGTTGTTTTTGTATATTTAAAAAAAATAATAATAAAAAAGCATAGGATTATAAACAGCATAGGATTATTTCCTAAACTGACACTGAGCTAGACATCCGAAAGAGATGAATATTTAAACTCTAAAAATGTATTAATCCCATAATTCCATATAAATTTGGTATTGGAAGGATTTAAAACTGTGACTGATTTCAAACTACAACGATATATTTATCTCACATCACTTTATCTCTCTTTCCTATCTAAATCCACAAGCATTTCAATGTGATAGATGTAAAATAAGTGTTTAGAGTGGTATTGCCTTCCTGTTTCTCACTGTATTTATCGTATAGGTACCAAAATAAGGACAGTTTGGGACAAAGCTTCCCGGCTTGGATTTTTGGTTTTCTGAAATGTCGTAGCTACATTTATGCCTGAAATGTTCAACCTTAGTTCCAGTGGTGTGTATTATGAAAATTTGAATTGTTAAGATCAAACGATGTTGAAATTACTTGATAAAATGATGTTTTTTCACTCACTCACTCATAGGCCAGGAGCTTATCCCAGGAGACTTGGGGCACACACTACAGGCAATTTGGGAACGCCAATTATCCTAATCTGAAACTGGAATACCCGGAGGAATCAAACTCCATGCACACAGGCTCGAGGTGGGAATCGAACCCTCGACCCTGAAGTTAAAAGGCGACAGTGCTTTCGGTTTCTCAAGGCTAGCTTTTATGCCACTTTTTCTTTCAGCAGCTAAGCCGACTAATTTCCCGGGAACCAAACCTGGGTCATGGCGGCGAGAGCACTAAACTAGGGAACCGGCTGCTGATGCCAGTAATGGCACACATAATGCTTTTTCACACACCTACAGTAGCACCAAAGAATAACTCCTCCAATTCAGAACCACTGTAATTTACCAATTTGAACCTTCAGTAGTGATGGTGCAGTGTAGCTTTCTGTTTGCTAAGCTTTTGATTCAGTTCCAAATTGAAACTTCTCCATTGCCTCTTGCTGCTGCTATTACTTACACTGCTTCTCTGCGTTTGGCAGCCAGGATGCACTTCATGGTAATATTAAAGGTAATTAATCAGAGAGATAACACTACATCCCTCAAGAGAAATGAAATTACTAACGAGTGTGCTTGTGAAGTACTCACAACCATAATGACAGTTCATTCATTGATGTATTTATTGATTCATGTAAAAGAAGAAGAAGAAGCCTTTATGTGTCACATATACATTTTTGTGCAAAAGTTTTTAAGCCACCATTCATTATTTCATGTTAAATTAAACTATGTCAATTAAGTTAAAGAAATGGGAACAGATGTTTTACGGCGACAAGCTGCCACAGTGCCTAAACATACAATTGTAAATGGATTGTTTATGTAACTACCTCAGAAGCAACCTCATTTCCCCTCTCGTCTGTGCCAACCATTCAGCATCACCAGTATACTAATCACAGGCCTGATCATCTGTCATCATCAGCACCTGTTTCTTACTGGTTCATACCTTAAGTTGTATGTTGGATGCTTAAATGATTCACAGGTTGCTGTGTGTCTTAACAAGCCAAAAAAAAAAAAAAACTCTGAAATTCCTCTGAAACCGGTCAGGTACAGGGAACTATTCCTTAAGACTACATTAAAAATACAACAAAGTCTGGCTCCTTGGAAGCAAAATATGAAGAAATGAGGGCTGGCTCAGGAAGTGTGTACATTACTGCACAGTGAAATTCTTTCATCACATACTGCTTGTTAGAAATTTGAGGTCAGAGCACAGTCAGCCATGATACAGTGCCCCTGGAGCAGACTTGCCCCAGCAGTGGCAGCTTGGTGGAGCTGGGGCTTGAACCACCAACCTTCTCATCAGTAATCCAGAGACCTAACCATTTGAGCCACCACTCATTCCACCACTGTTTGATCCACCACCATGAGATCATTCTTGCTCCACTGGCAATACAGTGAGATAATACTGTGCAATTCATGTCATGTATCAGTCATGTGTTGGTATGCTCATGCACAACTCTCAATGCAGCCCTGGAAGATAAAGACGTAAAAGCTGTTTTGAGGTCGTATGAACAACATTGTTTTGGGGTCATTTGTTAAGTTATTCCAATGTCATTTTAACATTAAATTATTTTAACTTTTAAAACCAAACTTATTCCATAACTGGGTTATGGATACTGTGTTTTGGGCAATGTCACAGCCTAGTCACAGCAACAGTATATGGGGATGTCATACAACTTTGTGGTTTCTGTGGCATTCACTGTAATGGAAACAGATCCACACATATTAGTTTCTCAAAATGAATGTTTTTATCCAGGAAGAGTTTGGTTAAACGTGGTGGAGCCACGAACTCCATGATTTACTGTATAGTGTTATTACCATTTATTGAGAATCAGGACAAGACCACCATCATCAACTACGTATTAAGTATGATGTGAAATCATATTTAATTAAAAAAAAGTAGTTAATCCATGGAAAAAATAATTCGAAGAACCCATTGGGGAAAAAAATATTCTATTCGAAAAGGAATTAGGAAATTAAGAGGTGGGAAAAATGTTTAAGGTTAACATTCCTTAAAACTCAAGTGGCACAGATCCATGCCGGTGTGTGTTAACATACATCAGACATCATTCTGTGTAGTACTTGGGATATGTCAGATAGAACAAAAGTTATCATTACTTTTATGAAAAGTAAATTTTACCACTGCCGGAATACAGGAATAATGTCGCAAAAAATGTAAAACCCTAAAAATGAGTATATTATTATTATTATTATTATTATTATTATAGAAACAACCAAAAACAACAATTAAAAACATGTGATCGTGTGTCTCTTTGCTATTTCTTTGCCTATGTGACCATTTTTTTCTCAGTCATGTTTGTATAGTTGGTTAAAATCATATTGCCTATTTTGTGGTGAAAAAACAGATATTTCATAGGTTTATTTAAAAAAATGGCTAAAATGCACTGAGCTTTAACTACATGTTTTTTTTTTTTTTCGTCCTTCCAAACATGAAGCAAGACCTTTAGGATGCACCTAATCCACCTGGCCTCCTGGCTCTCTAAATTCTTGACTGGCAGTCAAGTAGACAAGACGCTCCTCCTTATCCTGATTGGCTGGACGTTAGCTGTACACATCGTGTGCTTCTTCTTTTCGAGAGCTTCTCCTCTCTCAACTGATGCTTTATAGAAGAAAATCGCCAAATATTATGTAAATTAATTTTTTCTTAGCATTAATATCAAGGTTAAACCTGCATGACACCTAGTCTTTATTCAGCACATAACAGCATTTTCTCAAAAAAATAAAATAAATAAATAAATAAATCTCTCAGCAGTTATCAAGGGATGTTCACTTAAATGGCTAGCACTGACATTGACTGATGGGCTTAGATGTGATAAATCCTACTAAGCCATGAATCTGCACTTAAACCGAGGTGAGAAGAGGCTAATTACACACACACACACACACACACACACACACACACTCACACACATGGTAGGGTGACTTGCCCCTGTGCCAATCCCACTGAGAGAGCAGATCAATTCTAAAGAACGGTGCATAATAATTGTAGCTCTCCAGCACCAGAGCACAAAGTGAAAAAGTCACATTTATGCTAACGTAAGTGAGATAACGACCTGGCTAAAAAAAAGATAATACATTATATAATTATATATCACTCCAGAGTGCATGACGCACAGTCTTAAATTATGACTCTTTCAATAAAATATCAGAGGTCAAGTTCTGATTTAAAGGGGATTGTGTGATTTACTGTAATAATGGGGTTAGAAATAGCGCTTTCAGCACTACTTTTAAAAAATATATATTTTTAAAAACCTTTCTGTGAAGAAAATACATGATAGATTTTGTAAGTTGGCTAGCCAGCTAAAGTTGGGTTTTAATTAAACAGTGAGTGAAAACGGCCGATCCAAATCTGGCAACCCTGGTTTTCACATACAGTAAACTCTTGCTGTAAGGGCTGCAACTTTATATGCTGAGCGTAAAACTTTTTCTCGTACTTTTTCTGACATGAAGTAATTGTGTGCCGGTATTGCAGCTAAATCTCAAAAATGGAATATCCATACCAGCCATTTCAGATCAGCGTTAATCCAAAGGACATGTAATACTGTAGCTTCTTGCAATCACATCAGCCCACAATTTTACCTTTGAACATGTCACTTTTTTGGATAAGCATGCTGTTTTTAAATTCAATAAAAAAAATAAAATTGCCTCCTGTTAGTCTTGCTCTGGTTTCACCTACAGAAAATCCACCCACAAACCATAAATAACCTTTATGGAACAAAACGACAAATAGATTAGATATTAGAAATTATTCCATTGCATCATCTACTGCCATGCCAGCTTCTCCGTTTTCCATCATTTTGCTAACCACATGGGATCCACGTCCACATCATCCTCCCTGTGGAGTTAAAAGAACATTTCTTTAATAGGATTTTTTTATTATTAGTCAGTGACCAGACATGCTGCTTTTTAAATGTATTTACTATGTACCTTGTTTGAGTGCAAAATGCACAAGTCCTAAACAAACAGTTTCCATTATAGTTTTTACAAAGCTTATTCATTTATTTATTTGTTAGATAATAACTGAATAGCCATGCAGGACACAAACACTAGATGCATTTACATGGATCCTAATATTGCAATAATAATAATTATCAGAATAATTGGGCATTCAACATAAAAATGCATCATGTAAATACCTTTATTCAGAACAATTCTCATTTAATGGGAATGAGAAATTTTCTTTTGATGGATTGAATACATTGCCAAAAAAGTCACCACCTGCCAAAGATCGTTCCACCGGATGATTATGGCAGTGATTGATAGGGTTTAGCTGGCAACAATCTATTTAACCCTAACTGATGCAGTAAGTAGCTTCTCATTTTTTAAACCCCATGTCAGGAGACATATCCTTGTGGTCATTTGTGGCAAAGATGTTACTATGTAAGAGATTACTAAGGAGATTGTAGAAACTATACTAAAATTGAGTTAAGAAGCAGTAAAACGCATTGTTGTGACACATCATCCTCAAGAAAGAAATGTAGTCAGGAAAACATCTTGAACGAGTGTGATAAGAGATCATTTAGAGACAGTGAAATCAGATTGTATAAAAACGGTATAACGTATAGCTCCGCTTAATAGTGAAAGTAAGCACGTTTGTACACGCACAATGCGAAGAGAACTCGAGGGATTGGGACTAAACAGCTGTGTAGCCTTAAGAAAAAAAAACTTATCAGTAAGCCTATTCGAAACCAAAGGCGCTAATGTGCTAGTGAGTATAAAGAAAGGACTGCAGAGCATTGGAAAAAGGCCATGTGGTCTGATGAGTCCAGATTGACCATATAGGGGTCCACATGACTGTGGAGGCAGTGTTATGATCTGGGGTTGCATTGGTTGGTCAGGTCTAGGTTCAAGTAAAGTTATGTGTCCAAAAAATTAAGTCAGCTGACGACCTGAATATACCGAACTTTTCATCCATAATGGCACGGGCATATTCCAAGAGGATGATGATCATGGATAAATGGTGCTACAATTGTGAAATCTTGATTCAGGGAGACTGAGACATAATTTTCCCACATGGATTGGGCACCACACAGTCCAAAACTTTACCCCATTGAGAATCTTTATGATGCGCTGGAGAAGGCTTTACACAGCGGTGCGACTCTCCCATCATCAATACAAGATCTTGAAGAGAAATTAATGCTGTGACATTGAAAAATTATTCCACAGCTGTAATCAAAGCAAAAGGCTGTCAAATTAAATAGAGCAACTTGTGCTCTATTTTGTGCTCCATGCACAGAGTACTGTATCTTCTTTTTGTCCATGGTTGCTCCATGTGAGGGTAACTTTAGGTGATGTGACTATCTTCCATTAGGGAAATTTTGCTTCTATTCCTAAATGGTAAACTTTTCAGGTCAAGAAAAACAACTCTCTTCCGCTGGTCTTTACTTTCACCCACTGTGTTTCTGGCAGAGGAAGGAGCTCTGATTGGCTCACATTTCACATGTACTGTAGTAAAGCATCTGACCAATCACAGATGAGACTGAATTCTTGCAGTCAACCAAAAGGCAGAAGACAGGTTTTATAAGAAAAGATTTGAAACCTAATCTAACCTCAAGGATTAAAATAAATATCTTCTTCTTCTTTTGTTAGCTGTCCAACAGATCAAATGCTTCACTGCAAACAGCACCGCCTTACACTTCAAAAGGTTTATTCTGAATAAATGTTTTCAGCATGTCAACACATCAGATCAGCATAAAGCGTTTATAAAAATGATTGAATAACTATTGTCCATGTTGCTTAGCTTGTTCACACAAGACTCTATTCAGGTTTGGCGTCTTAAATCTTGTTTATATTTTTGCATGGAAAGATTTCATATCCAAAGTTGTCTTATGCAGGTTTCAGAGTATATAATTATTAATTGCATGATGGTGTCACATATGGAGGGGATTAGACAGAATGCAAGTGCAGATGGTTGTTAATTGAAGTGAAGTTTAAACATTATGAAGAAAAGAAACACAAGAAACGTACTACTGGGAACATGAAAAACGAGTACAATGGCTAGGAACTACTTTCACTAAGGCTAATGTTATGGTTAATACTAAGGCCAAGGTTAACAGTGAATCTACTGTAAATAACTGGTCTACAAAACTAAAAAGATCAGAAAAGCAAACACAGATATGAGTTAATTACAGCAGTAAACATGGTGAGTGTTTTACATTAGTTCTTTTCATTTGTAAATTTACACACAGTCCACATGAGTATGACTTTTTTCCCCCTGAAATTTCCATAATCATTAATTATGAATTATGTAAACCTGTGTTATGAATGATTTGCATGTGAATTAGGTTGATTCAGCCTTGATAACTACTTAACCGGAGTAAAATAGTCTACTTTTATTTCCAGATTAATTAAATCAATATTGGATTTCTTATATGTTCTTATATTACAGGTTATTATATGGGATCTGAAACAATGCAAATCAAATCAATTAGTATTTTATAATCTAACATTAATAACTGTGTCGAAAAATGTGCCAAAATGAATCACATATTCAGTATTGTTAAAAAGTAACGCCCTGACCCCCACCTTATTTCTTCATATTTTCTTTCCAAAGAAAGTACTTTCTTGTATTTTTAATGTAGTCTTGAGAAATAGTTCTCCAGGCTTCCTGAAAGATTTTTTTGGGCTCTAATTTTGGCAAGTTGTCTCTAATTTTCAGTCCAGTCCTTGTACCTGAGCATTGACAGGAATGGTTTTGCTCTGTTAAGCCACACAGTGATCTATGAATCATTTAAGCATTAAAAAAATTCTAACTCAAGGTATAAACCAGAGAGAAACAGGTGCAGACGATGACCGATGATCAGACCGGTTGGAAAAGACGAGACAGGAAATGAGGTTGCTGCTGAGGTCGTTACATAAACAACAAGTTTAATCTACATCATTGAATTTCATTTAACATAAAATAAATTATTGTGGCTCACAGTACAGTATGTACAATATATATTTGAACATTTGTCCTACTGTATGCTTGCTTTCTCATTGATCTATTTTTTCATTTTGAAATTTCAAGCTGATAAATGCAACAAACAGACCATTTTCAAATGGATCTGTAATTTAATGTGACAGGATAGGAACAATATGTATATAGATATACTGTATATAGAAATATACAATACACAGCATGTATCAGTAATGCGTTAGATTACTTGGATTACTTTTTTGATGTAACGAGTAATCTAACGCGTTCGGTCCGCCATTTAAGTACTCAGTTATTTAGTTATTTTTTCAAAAATGTAATCCGTTATTCAGACAATTTATGTAATC
>JAQMYJ010000002.1:27660464-27679115 GCA_030014305.1 Clarias laeviceps | reverse complement strand
ACTGGATGCAGTGCCGGTCCCAAGCCCGGATAAAATGGGAGGGTTGCGTCAGGAAGGGCATCCAGCATAAAACCTGTGCCAAGTTGTAGTGCGGACTGGGTATTCCGCTGTGGCGACCCCTTGTCGGGAGCAGCCGAAAGAGCAACAACAATATAATAATATACGCATTTTGTAAGTTTTACATTTTTGCATCGTCATTCCTGGAGTAGTAAAAAGTATTTTTTTTAAAGTAATGATGAGTTCAATTCTACATAACATATCAGAAAACCCAAATGCACACAGTTTACATGCACTGTCCACTTTGTGTGTATCTCTGAGATTTACAGGTAATGAGCCATGTTTGAGGCACATTTGAGAAGATTGAGAAAATGGCTAAAATGTTATTCAAATACTGTATATCCATACATGGTCCATTCATATATTGCAATATTTTAATACATACAGTATAAGCACTAGTTTCCTATATATGGAAATGTATTATTTAATATATTGCATTATATTTTACAATATATTGTCAAATATTTTCTTCTGTAAGGGTACAGCTGTCAAAGAAGAATGCTACAGTGTCCACACTTGATCTTTTACAACATGCAGCTTGTCTCTGCCTATAATGCATTAATAATCTGGAATACAGTCAACCCAGACTGGATACTTGCATTGGTAATTGTGTTCTAGTAGATACTAATTGCCATTATTAAAAATATATGTTCTCTGTAGTTGGAAATTGAGATAAAGACAATAAAGGGTGATGGTTCATGAAGTAAAATTTTATTTCAGAATTTTTTGAAAACCCCAAATATGTACCGGGTTAATTTGACCCGGGGGATGCCAGAGCGTCCCAAAAATAAAGACAATACAAGGGTTACAATAATGATACACAATAATAATGGGGACCAGCAGGTGTAAAATCTTTTGTAGGAGGAGCAGGAGGCGGAGTGGGAGGATCCTTAGCAGGAGAAGCAATAGGACATTCAGCAGAAGGACCTTCAGCATGAGGAGCAGGAAGACCTTTAGAAAACATAAACTCAGAGGAATTCATATTAATAACAACAGTATTATTGCTGATACCACATCTTAATTAATATACCATTTTTTAGGAGGTTCTTCAGCAGGCTGATGAAAGGGTATTTTCCCTGGCCACAGAACTGTCCAGTAAAATCATCCATATCAAGAGCCCAGACAAAGGCTCCTCCAAAATTATTTTCTTTTAGGTAGGCCACCTGAAACAGAAAGGATGCAGAAATTAGCTGCTGTTGCTCCAAAAGTAAAACAATCCTCTTTCAATTTTGCTATTTTCCCTTAGTGCTCCTGCACTTTGTGAATAAGTTCAATGCTCCAACAGATTTCACTTCATTTGTATTTAATTTGGTTTCTACTCACACTACAATGCCCTAGTGGAATCATTAGATATATGTTGATGTACACAGGCAGTAAGATTTTTGCAACAGTTTGACCTTATTCTTGAATTTTTCTACTGACTTGATTTCTTACCTTTATCTCAAAGCTCTGATTGTTTCCAAAGCCAACCCACTGATTCCCCTTTGTGGCATAGGGTACTTTTTGATCCTCAATCCAATGTGTACTGGCTCCTTTAAGAAAGCTGCAGACCTAATAGGAATTAATCCCATAGCAGAGGTGGGTAGAGTAGCCAAAACATTTAACTCAAGTAAGAGTAGCTGTACTTCAAAATAATAGTGCTCAAGTAGAAGTTAAAAAGTAGTGATCCAAAATATTACTCACGTAAGAGTAAAAAGGTATTTGGTGAAAAGTCTACTCAAGTACTGAGTAATTGTTTCAATCGTAATGTCTGATTAAATTTTTTTTTAAATTACAATAATTACAATAATTATATATAATATTCTATAATAATTTATAGAATTTATTGAAGGTTTTTCCCCACTATGCCACCTGACCCGATTGGTCAAACGGAGTCATGTGATTATTGTTGTTGTGTCTGATTGGTGAAATGATCTATCGGCTGCATGGGTAGAATAAATGGTTAAAAAAAGTAACGAGTCAAGTGTAGCCAAATGTAGCGGAGTAAGAGTAGTGTTTCTTCTTCACAAATCTACTCAAGTGAAAGTAAAAAGTATAGTGCAGTAAGACTACTCATAAGTAAATGTAACGGGGTAAATGTAACTCGTTACTACCCACCTCTGTCCCTTAGTACTCATGTCAAGATATTTTATTTGTATAGCACATTTAAAACAACAACAGTTGACCCAAAGTGGTTCCCAGTCAACAACATATACTGTACATAAACTGTACATAATCGTAAGGCGCAAAATACATACAGAATAAGAAACAAAATAGAATAATAGTAATCAAAAAGGTAGTAAATAATAATCAGTAAAATAAATAAAAGCATATATAAAACATAAATTGCAGACTAAATGTGATCTGGGAAGCCAAGTAAGAGCAACAGCTAGAGAGGAGTAGGAGTCGGACGATGCATGTATTGACAATCTTGGTCACAGTGAAGGGGACAGTAGCGAGCATGACCCTGTCCCCTACTTGGTACTTAGGCACACCACCATCGTACCAAGGCCCCTGTTTCTTGTAGGAGCTAGTAGGCAGATCGTAGCAAGGTACGTCTTGCCCTTTAACCATGTTCGTTCGCAACGCCAGACAAAGTGTTGGGCTAAGGCAGTGGTTCTCAAACATTTTCTGTCATTCCCCACTTAAGGGGGTGGGCGAATTGTTACTTGTCAACAAAATGATAACGAAATCAGCCAAGTTTACTATTTATTGAAATATCAATTTCTAAACCTATAAGATCAAATAACACCAAGTTCAAAACAGATAAAATACACATGCAATTGTTATAACAGGCTTACTTCGTCACTTAAAGAGCTTTCTTTCAAAGAAGTCGAGTGGCTTATTAACGTGACTGGGGTGTGTTGTCTAATTTGTTGGGTCTCATTCTGTCTGCTGCCAGCGGTTTAAGACACAAAACACACACGGGTCTCTCCTCTGCCCCCACCATTCCCACCATGAATCTAAGCGCAACATAGGATTCATCATATTGTCTTTTCGGCTGACGTTTTGGTTGATTAGGCTGATAGTGCTGAATCTCCTGCTTTTTTGTGGTCCATGTAACAAATGTATCCATTGACGTTATTATGCCCACTACGTACAGTTCGGTTTGTGTCCGCGGTGAAGTTAGTTTGATATTTGCATATTCGCATCTCCTAATTCAATAGCTGCATAAATAAACCTGCAAATAAGATACCCACATATATTTCCTCTCTACATTGTCTTTAAGCTACATCCGCCTTAAATTATACGTTTAAAAGCATAAACACCATTATTCTCTACGGCGCAACGAATGATTTAGGGATCATCGCAAAATTCCGCACACCAACAAAAAGTGTAGAACGATATTGATCTTCCCTTTTGTTCAGCGCCTGAAGGATCAAAAAGAAACTTTGTTGCCACACTGGAAACTAGAAATGCCAGACTAGTACTGCCTGATAAAATATAAATTTTTAATCAAAATACAGAAACATCAGCATACACATTGGAATAAATGAAATACCGAATGTTTTCTTATATATTGTTCCTCTGCATTTAACATGCCAACGTTAAACCGTTATTGTTGCACTATGGTTCCACTTTTTCTCTGATGTTATTTTAATTTACTAGTATTAGTGATCTATTTCTTTGTGTGTGATTGTTTAGTTTCGAGTGTCCGATCTTTATTGTCAATAAAGAAAAGCATTAATTAGAATGGGTACTTTCCTATTATTTTCCACTAACTCCCTCCCGTTCATTGCGCCCCACCTGTCATGTCTGTATTCCCCACTACTGGGGCGCGCCCCACACTTTGAGAACCACGGGGCTAAGGGAATGTCCACTTCTGCCTCTTGTGCCGAGAAGACCGGAGGCTGGTAGCCTAGGCAGCACTGGAATGGAGACAGCCCTGTGGAGGCAGATGGTAAAGAGTTTTGGGCATATTCAACCTATGGGAGGAACCTGGGGGTGTCCCACAGTGTCGGAGAGAACACTGTGGTCATGCACCAGAGAGAGAACTCCAGTGCCTAATTCTTTCGTTCTGTTTGTCCGTTGGATTGGGGATGGAATCCTGAGGACAGGCTGGGAGTGGCCCCAATGAGCTTGCAGAAGGCATTTCAGAACCGTGAGGTTAACTGTGGGCCCCGATCTGGGCGACGACCATGGGAAGGCCATGAAGTCGGAAGACGTGCAGTATTAGTTGCTCTGGTGTCTCCTTGGCGGAGGGTAGTTTAAGAAGTAAAACTTGAACAGACTTAGAGAAGCAGTCAACAATGGTCATGATACAGGTGTTGCCAACAGACGGAGAAATATGGGACATGGGATGGCACAGTACAGGTAGGGGTCTGAGAAGGCCAGCAGGAGGTCAGTTGTTGTACAGACGTCACAAAACTGGACACGTCCTCCCCCCCACTGTGGGCCATCAGAACCATTGCTGAATGACGAAACAAGTCCAAGCAGAAACTGGGGGGCAGAATAGTCAGGATATGTGGCCATATTCCAGGACCTGTGAACATAGGTGGGAAGGGATGAAGAGGAGATTCGGGGGCCATTGCTTGGTCCGGGTTCCTGGGTCAGTGCCTGTTTGACTTTGGTCTTTATGTCTAGCTTCTTGGCGGCGATGAGTCAACGAGGTGGCAGAATGGAGTTGCACGGCATGGAATCCTGTGGAGAGAAGAACTGATGCGAGAGGGTGTCAGGCTTCGTATTATTTATATAATATAAAAATTACATATATAGGACAGGGTGAAGTTAAACCTGGAGAAGAACAGCGATCACCGAGCTTGATGGGCATTGAGTCTTTTGGCGGTATGTAGGTATTCTAGGTTTCTGTGGTCGGTCCACACTACGAAGGGGAGCTCGGTCCCCTACAGCCAATGTCTCCACTCCTCCAGAGCTAACTTGATGGCCAGGAGCTCTCTGCCACTTATATGATAGTTCCTTTCGGCTGGGGATAGACGATGGGAGTAGAACGAGCAGGGGTGCAGCTTGTTGTCCCGTGGAGATCTTTGGAAGAGAACTTCCCCCACTCCAGTGTTGTAAGCGTCCACTTCTACCCCAACAAACTGGTGAGACAGGTTGGGGATGGTGAGGATGGGGGCTGAGGTGAACCTTTTCTTGAGGTTGGTGAAAGCCTTGTCTGCTTCTTCGTTCCAGCGGAAACGCATCTTAGAGGAAGTCATGGAGGTTAGGGGGGGGGGGGGGGGCGGGGACGGAACGGTACCCCCGAATGAAGTGGCGATAGAAGTTTGCAAACTTCCCAGTAACAGTTATTGGAGATGGCCTGAACCTTGGCTGGCTCCATCTCCAGTCTGGAAGAGGAAATGATGAAACCCAAGTATGTGTTGGAAGTTCTGTGGAACTCACTCTTCTCAGCTTTGATAAAGAGGTTGTTCTCTAAGAGCCTTTACAAAACTTGGTGAATGTGGTGCCGGTGCTCCTCCAGACCCAGGGCAGTTTGGGGTGGCGCGTAAAGAGACATGATAGTATGGGAAAACATGACCGCATGGAAAGGAGCATGACAGTGTAGGAAAGGAAATGTCAACAGATGAAGGTGGTTTTTAAACAGCGTGAGTGAGCGGAGAGCATGACAAGTGAGGGCTTTAAAATAAAAAAGGACTATTCTATATTTGATGAGTAGCCAGTGCAGCTGAACCAAGACAGGGGCAGTGTTGGGTGTAACGCGTTAGAGTACTTGGATTATTTTTTTGATGTAACAAATAACTTAACACGTTAGGTCCGCCATTTAAGTACTCAGTTATTTATTTTTTCAAAAATATAATCCGTAAAACAGACAGCAGTCATTCCCAATCCGTTAGTATGTGTGTGAGAAAGTCGTTCTACAAGCCCCGCCCCCGATAACCCGCCCCCCTCTGTTATTCCTGCTGTTATACCCCTATTTCACCTACTGTATGCGGTTTGACTTTGCGAGGACTGATGCGCGGAAAGATGGAAACCTAATCACAGTGCCAAAACTCGCATTGAATCATGATGAATTGTACTTACGGCCACCGCGCAAAACCGCGTAGGTGAGATAGGTGTATTAGGAGTTAACAGATTATGGGCCAAACTTCGCTGAGTGATGATGGTAGAATAATTATAAAGGTCTTGTCTAAAACAACATGCATGAGGAATCGCAAAGGAGTTTTTATTTTCTGCAACGGAAAAGTACTCGAACTAGTTACTTTTATCAGAAAGTAATGCTGTAATGTAACTGATTACTTTTTAAAGACAGTCATTTTGTAATGTAATTAGTTACTTTAAAAAGTAATGTCCCCCAATACTTGTATGTATCAGTATATGTACAGTATGTACTCAACTCAACTCAACTTTATTTGTATAGCAAATCTTTAACAACAAGAATGACCCAAAGTGCTTCTCATAAATAATAAAATTATATAAAAAATAATTAAAATCACATCACACACATATCTAATGTACCATACTTCAAAATCAGTGAATCTGAGGACATTAAGCAGGCTATCTTTAAAATAAACTATTTGTGTAATCCAAAATATTCTCTTAAGAGAAATAGCTTCTGTTCTTAAAACCCAGGAACTTTATTAAGTCTGAGGAAATAATCATTTTCGGAGACTCACGGTCAGTGATTTGTGGCAGACAGAAAGAAAACTGTTATAAAAATTTGTAACGAGCTCCAATAATACAGCGAGGAGTTAAAGGGTCTAATTCGAAGTGATTTCTCCTTAGTTCGTTTTGATGACAATTTTCTTGGCGCAGGCCAATGACATCATTATTTCATCAGTCACACAACGGGCACAGTGCTGTCCATAAATCTGAATTAAATCTGCCGAAAGCTCACAGGGTCCAGGCACTTAAATCGACATTACATTCACATTACAGCACCTTCTCATAACAAACGACACTACACGTTTAGTGGAATGCTCACTTAGTGCAGAGGAAATTTTATCAGTATGTTTTGGATTCAGATATCATACAGTAAAATGACACCCTCAATTGAATTTGGGCTATTCAGACCATGTCTGCAGAAGTGTAAAATAGCTTTTGTGTTGACAGTTTAGTGAGAATTTAAGGCATTCAATTGTTACAAAATTATTCTGAAAGGAGAATTTTCCTTCGATTACACTAAAGCTTCACTTCAGTCAAAAGGGATTTTACAGTAAAGGAGTTGAACAAATATTCCAATTTATTGCTTTTAGGCTATAAATACAGTAAGTACAGCTTTTAAGGCTATAAATACAGTCAATAAAATCCTCATGGAACAAAAGCCTGATTACTTCAATGCAAAACGATGCAGTATTCAAAAAAAAAAAAGAAAAAAGGATGATTTGCTTTCAGTCATTTTTGTATCCAGCGCTTCTGATTTCATCAACCTGGATGAACTCTGATGTTCTCTCATGAATTTAACTCATTCATAAGTCAGTGCAAGTCTATGGAGAGATGCACCTTTGCCCTAATACAACTGACTGTCAAACTAAATTTAAACTATATTTTGTTAAATTGTGTACAATCAATTATAAAAATCATTTTAACATCCTTAATGTTTTATTTCCTTTGTTCTCCTTTTTTTATTCTTCAACTTTTATTTCTTTTTTTCTCTCATTGTTTGTTTTTTTGTTCGTTTGTTTTTGTTTGTTCTTAAATCGCACACTCTAGGACTAAATTCAATCGCCTTTTGCTTTGATTACAGAACACAATGTGGTGTCCAGGTCATGTGTGAAAATAATTCTTCATGCTCCCAGAGACCTTCATACACAATCTGAGTCCTGGGATATACTCATGGCATCAGGGAAGAAACACTCCATAGATGTGATATCCTGGTCATTCAGTACATTCAGGTCGTCAGCTGACTTCATTTTATTGCCACATAACGTTACTAAATAAAGTCTAGACTTCTTTATTCCAAATCTTAGTCTTTAGTCTAAATCTTTATTCTCCATAGCAAGTTGTAGTTAAATTTTTTTTTTATGAGTCCCACTAACAAGTGGTTTTCTTATGGACACACAACCCAGTTCCAGTAATTTCAAAACTCCTTAGTTGTTTTCTTTGCTTGATGCAGCCCAATAATTTGACTGAAATGGTGAATATTTTTTATTTATTTATTTATTTTTAAACAGGCAGTGTATTTATATTATTAATATTGCTGCTCAAGTTGGTTCCTCTTTTGTGTTCATATGTTTGTTACCATTTTCATTTCCTTTTACAGAAGTGCATTATTATTATTATTATTATTATTATTATTATTATTATTATTATTATTATTATTTCAAAATAATCCCCCCAAAATCACATCATTTACCAAAATGTACATATCAGTAAATACCCTACTCTCTATGACCTATTATGGAAAAGTCACTTTTTAGTAATTTTTAAGCTTTTTTTTAGACATTCAGATGAGTCTTCAGTGTGCATGTACAAAAGCATAATTTTTTTTTTTGTCCTTTGTTTATATTGGCAAGGATATAAAAACTATTAGACATTTTCCCCTAATGTGATCTTGTATAAGAAGATCCCTACCCTAAGTTAGTTGAGCAACTCTACTGCTCTCTGGAGGGGCGTGGCTCAGCAGTAGCTCATTTACATGGACACTGAAACAGTTGATTAAATATTTGGAGGAGGAATGAAATAAAGGGAGTTGCAGGTATGAAAGAACGCTTTATCTGAGGGTTATTTCAGCTGGAGAATTAACACACACACACACACACACACACACACAAACACACTTTGGGGGAGCTCTGTTTAAAGAAATAAAAGAAATAGAAAAATAAAGGGACCTTTATGTCTCTAAATCTTAATTTTTAAAGGATTTTAGTTGCAAAGACATCACACATTTCATATCACATCATAGATGATGTAGATGATAATAAACCTGCACTGTCGAGAATGTAAATGAGCCAAACAGCTGGGCAAATCAATAAGGTGTAGAATAATATCTACTGTAAATGTACAGTTAGACAGACTTTAGTTTAAAGTCTAAGTGACTGCCTGGGCAAATCTTTATATCTTTGACTGTAACCTTGGTAATTTATTACACTATTATCAAGTAATCCATGTCCTCTGATTCAGCACAAATTCAGCCTTGGAGTAAACACAACTCTTCCCATAAAGAATGAAAATCCTGTGCAAAAAGATTATACACATAGTCACCAAGACAGTGACTATGAGTGCATGCAAATGAAGAAATTCTGATTGCGTATGTTCACATCCTGCATATTATATTTTTATTCACCATAATCAAGATCAACAATATTTTCAGTAACACTCAAATAGCCTGTTACATCAAATAAGGTATTAAGTTACATTTAGGATGATAAGAGTTATGCATATTTTCATATTCCTGCTTTAATAAGCTCCATTTCAATATCAAGTTTATTACTGTATCATGTTCAGTCCCTGAGATATAGTTGAAATATCTGTTGAAATCATATTTTTAGAAAATTTAAATGAGGATACAGTACTTCCCTTAGAAATAACTTCACCAGCAGCACAGTTTAATAGTGGAGAAATGCATCATATTCTATCACAATTGGAGGAACCAGATTGCCTAATGTTTATTAATCAAGAAGGTCAAAAATATATGGTATTTATATAAACCGATTTTTGGCACTTTTTTCACTTTTTTTAATTAGCAGTAAAAACAAAGCTATGAAACAATTAAAAGACTGCAGCAATAATATGTCAGTTGATATGGAATATGGATTTTTTTTATCATTTAATAATAATACTATAAATAATAAAATAATACATATAGAAACATAAAACTAAAATAAATCATATAGGTAATTGTGTATAGGTAATTAAGATGTTGGTGTTGCAAAGACTAGCCAAGAAAGCGGAAAGATGAGAAAGAAAAAAAAAAGAATAAAATGTACTTTGTCAGTGTGAACATATTTTAAAATAGATGTGGTCAAATCCACAGTCAATTGCACAGTACTATGTTTGAATTTTTTTTTGTTTTTCTTTGCTTTAATACATTTTAAAGCTTTAGTTTCCCTTTATATTTAGTGGAGATTAAAATATTTGAAACCCACTTCTTGTACCCCTAGCATTATAGTTATTTCTGCTGGCCATTAAAGAACATTAAGGTTAATAATAATACAATGTTAGCAGTGACACACAGTGAATTCTGTCGTGACCATGTGCTGAATGATAGAGTGCATGCAGAGCTGCAGGTTGTACATCACTTTTTTTTTTTTTTTTAAAGCTGTTTAAATAGGGCTTTTAAAGTAAATATTTGGAACAACCTTACGAATGACTCCTGGTGGGCGGCCTCCCCGACTAGTCCTCATCTCTTCAAAATAGACCACAATTTCACTGGCAGTGTTACCATATGAACGACAAGCACGTGAGTCCTGCGTGAGTGGAACAAATAACTACTGTAGGATGATTTTTTAAATCACAGCACTTGTGTTTTCATGTTCTCCCCGTGCTTTGGTTTCCTGGTTTCCTTCACAATCCAAGGACATGTGTTGAAAGCTGATTGTTGTTTCTGGATTGCTCATAGACTGCCCTACAATGCATTGTTACCCCTTCCAGGGTGTCCGCAAATGACCCACTTTGTCAAAGTAACTACAGTTATATTATATCATTACAATGGCACAAGGGATATATCGGGCAGCCGTTGTACATTTTGTCCCTGAAGTGTGTTGATGTGTTGGAAACAGGGCAAATATTAGGGTTTGAGTGACTTTGACAAGGGTTAAATTGTGATGGCTAGACTACTGGGTCAGAGCAACTCCAAATCTGTAGCTCTTGCGGGGTGTTCCCGGTTTGCAGTGGTCAGGACATACCAAAAGTTGTCTAATGCATAACTATGGCTCATTGATGAACATGGAGGGTGAAGACTGGCCCATGTATTCCAGTCCGGTAGAAGAGCTACTGTTTCTCGAGTTGCTAGAAAGGTTAAGGCTGGTTCTGATAGAAATGTTACGACCAATCGGGTCTATAGATACTAGGTATACCAGGGTATATAGTAGCTGCAATGTACAGGTGCAGCTTTACTAATTCTCCACCTTTGTGTTGTTTAATTAATTTTTTCTTTCACTTTCAAATCGATACTTTTCCTTTGTCTTACTAGCAATGCTTTTGCCATCATACCCAAGACAGTAATATTTTAGAAAGAAAATTAAACAAAGGTATAACACTAGAACATTTAAAAGATGCATGAGTACTTTTGTGTTTTGTTCAAGTTGTTATGTTCTTCTTGTTGTCTGATGAGGCTTTCTGAACGTGGTAATAAACTTAAAATATAAATTCATCCATCCATTCATCAAGGAACCTCTGTAGTCCAACTAGGGACCGTGGGGGACAATAGTGACTATTGGAGGCCCTTGTATTTATTAAATGAATATAAATAAATGCAGATATTCAGTTGTTTTAAGGTTGCATTAATTCAACGTTATCACAATGTCAAGAAATTCCATCCTGCTACTTCTGTGTTGGACCCATTTTTGCCTTCAGAGTTGACTTCATTCTTCATGACATAGATTCAACAAGGTGCTGGCAATAAGCAATAACTTAGTTATTTTTGGTCCATAATGAAATGACAGCATGACACAGATGCTGCAAGTTCTATTGAATTGAGATCTGGTGACGTTGGAGGCAATTAGAGTTCATTGAAGGCATATTCAAGACACCGTTATGAGATGACCTTAGCATGTTAGCATGACATGGCATGTTATATGGTGATCATACAAGGATGGACACAGTCAGCAACAATACCTAGGTAGGCTGTGAAATTTAAATGATGGTCACTTGGCACTAAGGGGTCCAAAGTGTACCACGAAAATATCTCCCACACCATTACACCACCAGCAGCAGTCTAAACCGCTGATCCAAGGCAGGATGGATCCAGACTTTTATGTTGTCTATGCCAAATTCTGGCCCTACCATCTAAATGTCGCAGTAGAAATTAAGACCCCGTTACACCAGGCAACATTTTTCCAATTTTGGTGAACCCTTGAGAATTGTAACCACAGTTTCCTGTTCTGAGCTGACAGGAGTGGCATAATCTGGCTATTCTCCTTTGAGAATATGTATATATGTATATACAGTATATTAAAGTTAATTAACAAGAAATATGGCTGTCTTTTGCTTTTTGGAAATGCCAAATATTTTTATTGTTTCCAAATATTTTAGTATTGCTAACACTTTTGCATTAACACACATGAAATGTAATCAAATCAGCTAAAACCATGAGGTCATGACAAGACTTTTCCATCATTGAGTTGATTGACTTGATATTTATTGCTAGAAATATGGCAACGATTTCAACATTTTGATTTCACTTATGGCGCAGGTTTAACTTCAGGCAAAAATGTAAGTACTAACAAAGTTTTATTAATTCTGTCCAGTCAGATTTTTTTCACAGCATCTCGTAAAACTGGACAGACATGCAGACAGACAGACTGAAAGACTGGTTTGGGTCCTCCAATGTATAAAATGTAAAGATATCATTGAAAGAGTGAGTTCTGACCAATGTACAGACGAAACCTTTCTTTTATTTATATAGATTTGACTTTTAGGTCTTCCCTTGTACAGAAAGCTAGTTTGTGTTCTGTGTATGAGATTTGGGAACTGCTGACAAGTAATTAGTTTAAGGTAATTAGGCAATTTTTTCCCCACATTCATTGGTTTCTTTTGTAAAAAGCACTATAAATTAGGTTATTTAACTAAAAAAGAGAGACTGATGTATTTATCTTATGTAAATTCAGGTAATTTGCAGTTTTAGCTTTCACGAGATTGTTTTAATCGTTTTTTTTTTTTAATAATTTAATTGTTTTTAATTTTTTAATATATAAAAGGATTTGCATTTTGACTTGAGTCAGGGTTTTGTATACTTTTACCACAGCTGACTGTGTACTTTCAGATATTGGATTGGAAGAAGAAAAGGATTTTTTTTTTCTTTTTAAAGATGAAGAGGAAAATCTACTTTGCAGTCCGTTCCCTAGATTTTTTTCCCCAGAAAAGTTCAGTCAGTGACATTTCAATCTAGTGATTGTGGAGGCTACGCGAGACATTTTATATGAAAAGCAGTTCATCATGAATTTAACCCTTACCTATCTGTCAGCCCATTCATACATATTAACACAGATTTCTAGGAAAAATCTATTAAAAGAGTTTGCGTTTAAATTCAGACAGTTCCACTCCTTTTTGCACAGTCCATGAGGCTGTAAGACTTTCTAGCTTGGCCTTGGCTTCTGCAAATGGTTTATGAAAGGCAGCTATGCCATAAATTCCCGCTTTGCCTGTGGGATTCCTTCTTGTTTATGTTCCTGTCTGTCATTGTTGGGGTTCTTTGACTTGGAAACACTTCTTCTTCTTCTTTGCTGGTGTGGTTTTGACAAATGTTTTTGGCCTATGTTGTGCTTTTTCGGGTCCTCCTATTCTCCTTGTAGAATAAAATAATGTAATGCTTCTTATTACGTTTTAACACGTTTTTAGCCACTGATTTGAAACCATAAGTATAGTTAAAAAATCATGTTTCATTGTTTCACATAAATCAAAGCGGCGATGCGTTACTGTATCTGTATTTATCCAAAACCGCGTAGCACTCAAGGCCTGTCTGCTTTGGTCCATCACACATATACACACACACTCTTGTTGAAAGACTATTTATCGAGTCACAAAGAGTCTAAAGGTTATTTAATCTCTGGAGGATTTGCTGTCACATCACCACGTAAGTCCACAGCTTCTTTATGTATGACCTCCAACATTGCGCATGCTAGCTTTAAGCTAATCGTGATGAATTAGCTGAGCTTTGAGTTCATTTCATGCACAAGGCTTTTACTATTCCAGGGAGGCACTTTTGTTGTAGGACAGCACAAGTTTTGTCACAGTTTATTCGCTCTGCTTGATTCCAGAAATATTCTTTTATTATAGCAAATAGCCTCATGGCTCCGTGTTTGAAAATACTGTATTTGTCATCATTAGACTGTCAAAAGGTTGGTGTAGAAAATGGTTAAGTAATTCAGTATAATTTGCTGCACTGTGTTAAGCTAATTAGGGATAAATTCATATTAATACTACAGTGCTGTTGAGTTTGTAATTCTTCCTGGTCAGAAGGTTTTAATTCACGTTCTATAACAGTATGGCTTAGACTTTAATTCGGCTGCAAATCAAATCAGGGGTTTATGTAACTATGTTCGTTCCAATGCATTAACATGTCTATTTCAACAGCTAATTTATAAGGACTTGAAGGATGAAGGATGGTTCACATAAAATGATGTTTCTAAAGTATGTCGTTTTTCCATATAGTAATGTTCTTTTCCATTTTTGGAAGTTGTCACTGTTTTGTAAAAGTAAAGTTTCTTTAAGTTTTCCAAACTACAAAAGTCGTCATGATAAGTTGAATTATTTATAATTCTTTGGTTGTTAATGTAAATAGAGCGCGTACTAAACAGAGAAATTAACAGTTTATAGTAATATACATGTACCACAGACATTCCAAAGCATTAAATGTAATTACAATGACATGTTATTCTTTAATAAATAAATAAATATGTATTTATTGGAAAATTACTGTATTATACAGTATGTTCTTTCAGCTGATTCCATCAAGGTGTTCACCACAGCAGACCATCCAATCTGCACATTCACTGGCACAGGTTTTTTGCCAGATGCCCTTCCTGAAGCAACCACCCTATTTTGTGACTGGCACTGCATCCAGTGGTTGGGAATTGAATCTGGGTCTTCTACATTGCCAGTTAGACATCTACCACTGAGTCGCCAATGCTCAATATTGTTGCAGTATATAAGAGGAATAAAAGACTTGTGGATATGCTGTTAAAGGAAATACATGTTCCAGAACATTCACTTTTAATTCGAACTGCTCTCTATAAGCCTTATATAAGCCATAGCTCAAGTGGGTTGGTGAAATATAGTGTCATGTTACACCACCAGTCAAAAGTTTGGACACACCTTCTAATTCCATTGTATTTCCTGATCTTTATTTCTTCTTCATTGTAAAGCGATTGCTAAAGGCTTCCAAAATATACAATAATCTCATTTGAACAGGTGATATTGAGATCTGTTACTGTTGTCTGTGTCTGTTACTTATGCTCTGTAGGTTCTAATCTGATGTGCTGTTTGTTGATTGATGATTTCTGAGGCTGGTGACTCTAAATGAACTTCTCCTCTGCAGCAGAGGTAAGTTTTGGTCTTGCTTTCTTGGGATGGTCTTCATGAGAGACAGTTTCATCATGGTACTTGATGGGTTTTCCACTTGACAACACTGTTCTTGCAAGAACTGTTCCAGAAATGCTGACCTATATGTCTTAAAATAACAACTGTCTGCTGCTGCTGTTGTTGTTGTTCCTTAATTATCTAATGTCATATTTGTTATTTCCTATTAAAAAAGTATTGTTGTAAAAAAAAAAAAGTATATATACAGTAAAAATCCAGTATTGTTTTAGAATGTAAAAAATAAATATTTTATAAAGATTCTAAACTTTTGTCCAAACTTTTGACTGGTATTGTACAGTATATTTATTTTTAAAAAACTACAACAATTTATAAAGAATCACACAATTCGGACTTGAACATGTAGAGAATTATTTCAGCACAGGTGTCTACTGGAACAACAGGACAACCTCGGCTGCAGACAAAATGAAAAACAAAATGAAAGTTTATTGAACTGCACCTGTGAATTGCTGAATGCAGTGTAACTCTGGCTTCTGAAGTGTTCCATGTTACTGAGAATTATGGGGGAAAAACAACAAACCATCCTTGAAGCATTTTAAGATCTCACTGTGCAGGCTTCTGCTCCTGATGCCCTGCAGAATCCAATTTAAAATAAGATTAAAACTCTTGCTAGATGGGAACTTTTATCTCCTCACATGACCTAGCATTACACTGAGATGGAATGGTCAAGCTTTATCGTTTTTTTCAGTGTTTTCCCATAATCACCATTTTTTTTCTAAGATGACAGTTATTGCTACTATGACCTACACAGTTATACATCAAGCATTATTCAAGGCAAGAACAGACATTCTACACTGCCACTACACTTCAATCTGACAGATGGACATCAATCGAGACATCTGGATCCGGTTTGATTTAAAGTGTATATGTTGTGAACCAGAAAAGTGTCCACCAGTGGAGTAATTTTAAATAAATAAATACAAATTGAAAGCTAGTAGTAAAAAAAACATCTAAATGTAACCAAAATGGTTAAGTCAGGGAGGTCAAGTAGGCAAAATTCTAACCAAAGGGATAATAAAGTCATTTAAACTTTCTAAAGCAATATACCTGAACTTTTAAGGAATCACTCTATACAGTGAAAAATGTTCTCTAAAATACAATTCCAAATATATATATAGGACAAAATATATAAAAAGGACAAATAAGCAAAGACTGTTTTATCTTACATGTTTTGCTTGCACACACACACACACACACACACACACTCTAGTGATCCATCAGAATGTCAAAAAATGACTATAAAGTGTATTTTACATAATAGGTCCACTTTAAAGGGTCTTTGCCTTGTTCCTTTTGGAGAACCCATTTAAGTTCCATTTAGGATCCTTCTGCTGAGTATAGAAGTTATGAAACATTAAAACTAGACAAGGCATCCTTAAAGAACCCTGTGCACAAATCCATCCTATTGTTTGTGTCTCTAGATGCCGTACTATTTTTGATTTATACTTTGTCCTAAATGTTTTATTTTTAGTTTATTTACTTCATGCATAACTCTGTAAATAGAAAAAGTATATTTTTAGTTTTACCATTTCAAGCATGAATTTTATGAAAAACATTTTTGTATGCTATTAAAGAAAGTAAGACATTATGCAACAGCCTACTGGTTTACATAAGACATCTTCAAGGTTGTTCTGGGACCTGCAGAGACAAAACAAGAGAGAGAGGTAAAATCTGTGGCAAATCTGTGACAAGGTCTTTAAGATGCTTAGAACACAAAACCATCTGATTTGAAAGTCGAAGGCTTGTCAGAATAAATATTTATTTAATGTAGTTGGTTTACTATTTACTGACATGTATAGTAGCTATAATAACTATTTCTGCATGTGTGTATGGAGTTTCCATGTTCTCCTCGTGCTTGGTGGGTTTCCTCAGGGTGCCCAGTTTCCTCCCACAAGACACGCAGTTTAAGCTAATTGGCATTTCCAAATTGCCCATTAACTTTATTAACATACAGTAGACCCCTGTTGAACAGTACTATTTATCTATCTATTTATTTATTTATTTATTTATTTATTTATTTAGAAAAAGAGCACCTCCACCTACATGTATCTCAAGAAAAAGCCTTTTTGGATTTTATCATTTTCATTTAATACAAAAGAGCATATCAGTTGTTAAATGTATTTCTTATTAAACCTGATGCTAATGGACAAATAATAATAATATATTTATATTTCTAGCAAACAAAACAATAGGGAAAACATAGGAATATATTCTAGGATTGTTGGTGATTTTTTTTTCTTTTGTTCTTAACATTTGTGCAACAACCGAATTTGTGCAGAGGAAGCTAAGAGAAAAAGTGGAGCCCTTCAACAATAATAAACAAGCCATCCTAAATATCAAGAGTGATTGTTAGAGTGTGTGAATGTGAGTGTGTCTAAGAGCATGCGGATCTCTCAGTTTAAATAAAAACTGACAAAGTGTGTTGCGAAGTTCTGTTTTTCCCCCCGCGGAACTATTGAGCTGTGCTAACGCCAGCGCTTTTAACAAGCACTTTACCACTTTACCCATTACAATGTTCTGCATGGAGCAGGTGACAAGTGATGATGTTGTAATGCAAGACGTAATGTTCCGCTACACAAGAAAATGTGTTTTTAAAGAATCTTAAAAAATAAAAAAAAATAAAAAAACACTATGTGTATGACAGCATCTGGGGAAAGACCCACACTGATGTGTTCAATTTGATACTTTTCACATGCTGTTAACTTTTTTAATAGCTGATGTTAAATGTAGAAAAGTGAAAAAGTTCAGATGAAGGGCAGACTAATGAGAGAAAAAGAGTTGTTGACTTATTTTTTCCTGCAGTATAAGGCAAGAGTTTCAGAGCAGAGTGCATTAGACATAGTCTAGCCTTTGGACTTTTCAGCTGTAAAAATAAAATGAATACTTTCGTGTTGTGTTCATGTTAGAGGTATTTGGCTAAAAAGAGAAGAAAGTCAGTATAAAAATCATTATCAAAATTGCTGTCAGATTTTTGCAAAACCTGTACTTCTATTAAAATGTATATTTTACATTTTTTACTATTTTGTTTAGCACATTATCACAACAGTCATGTTCAACGTTGATCTGCATGCAGTCCTGGAGATAGAGATGGAGGTAACCTAGGTAAGAAATATATAGGGGAAAAAACACAATAATAAGATCTAAAAAGCAACAATACATAAAACTTCTGCAGAGAAGATTCAATCTGCCATGGCCTCTGCTGTAAGATTCAAACACCCAGTATAGAAAGGTTGTTCAAGTCAAACTGGGACTCTGGCACGTTTTGAATCTTTTCAATTCAATTTTATTTATATAGCACTTTTAACAATGTTCATTATCTCAAAGCAGCTTAACAAAAATGAAAGAAAGTTTATGGAAGTGTGTGAGAAAAATGTGTCTAGAAAATAATGAGATGAATGAATGAATGATGAATGAAATGTCTCTGATGAGCAAGCCAAGGGTGACGGCGACAGTGGCAAG
>JAQMYJ010000002.1:27644973-27660364 GCA_030014305.1 Clarias laeviceps | reverse complement strand
TATTTTGTAATTAATTCTAAACTGAACAGGTAGCCAGTGCAGGGATGATAATATTGGGGTTATATGATCATATTTTCCGGATCTAGAATCTTGCATAAAAGGCCTCCTTTAAAAGGTAAGTATAAATAGCTAAAATCATTATGTGTACTTCTTAATATAAAAAAATGAATGTTGGCTAAGATGAATAAAAACGTACATGAATTTTTTTGTTTTAAAGCAGCCTTTACATCTGTGATTTTATTAAAATTGAAGGAAAAATCATAAACAAATGTTTTACTAGGGTGTCAATCCATCACAAGCCTTTAATTCCTTAATTTTTGACCCCTTCAGTCTGGACATAATTAATTTTCTTTTTATTTAATTTAATTTTTTATCCCTGATAGCTAATTAATGTTTAGCAACAGCAAGTTATGAGCAGGTCATATCTGTTTTTAAATGGCATCATTATTTGCACCTAACTCCATGGGAAGACTTGTTTGCATAATTGTGCGACATCATCATTACATCCACATTAATCATTAATTTTAATTGCATGCCAACAGCACAACTTCAAGCAAATACTCTGCAGATTAATCATCATTTTGGAACACGAACAAACTGTCACTTAACTGAAAAATAGTATACACTGGGAAACAAAAAAAACTAAACAAAAAACACAAAGTGAAACGAAACAATAAACTTGTCACGGCTCCAAAACTGCAAGGCCAGTTTCCCATTGCCTATTGTTGCAAACGTCTGCTTTTACCATCAATAACAACGCGCCATAACGTTTCAATTGGATTATGAGTGCAGTTGAAGCCCCGACGGCCTTCAGAGCTGGCTGACTCGAGCTTAAATTGAGCAGCGGAAGCACAGAGGGACCCTGGGTAATGACCACACCATGGGATGATGGGCAGACTGAGCTGACAGCGTGCTCCAGCAGAGTCCCTACATCCCAAAACGAAGGAGGAGAAAACCAGAATGAGGGATCATTAGATCTGGAAACAGCAGTCCTCATGCTCTGATGATTTATGCGTTCAATAAAGAGCGCACAGTTCATTTTTCTTCACTCCGCCGCTTTAACCGTGACACCAAGAGCAAATAGTTGAAGTGCACACAGTAGGCCCGGTGTTGTCATGGATGGATTTAGATTTGGGTATCGTTTGGTATACATGACACTCCAGCGATTATGTTTGGGAATTTTCACTATTATTGCACTAAGAAAATTGCAATCCGTTTTTAAAAAATCCCTAGCGGATAAGAGATCATCATGTAAGAGGGATCTCACCACTGAAATAGAATTCCACTTTATTTCACATGAACATCATTCTCATCAGAATAAAATGAGATTAGCTGAGTGCTTACCATGCTCTGGCACCACTTATTTACACCCACATAAACAATGCAATCATAATACAATCATTCTAACGAGTGATCATTTGTTATATTCATTACCTCGTTTCAAATACAATCTGCTTCATTACCATGATGATTAATTGCCAACCAGTAATCATGGCAGCCTCACATTATCTGTCAGACATACTCATACATCACCGGATAAAATGGCAGCTGATTTTGTTGTTACTGCTTAAATTTGTAAGCATATAGACCGGGATACAAGGAAGCATTTCTATTTCTGTACGTTTTTTAGTGGGAGGATAAGAAAGTTCTTAAGAAAGACACCAGACTGCCACAGATGAGCACATCACTACAGAATGTGCAGGAGATATATACTTTTTTTTTTTTTTTACTAATAATATTCCTATTGTCTTTATATAGTCTTGTTGAAATGGCTTGAATTACGCAGATTGTGATGCTTATTACATCAGAAATGACTCCTCCAGTCCTCCCACAGCATCACGGAAATGTTACCATACCTACATTATTAGCCCTAGTTCACTGACAGCATCGGACGTTATTAAAGGAGGTGTGTGAAGCATTGTTGCTTCCCTGTTCACTTGATAGCTCACTTTTCTGTTGGTTTTCCATGCACTACCTTGTGCTTTAAGCACTGAACAAGCCATCAAGAGCCATTATGTACATAATATTACAGACCATTATAGTACTATTACAGACAACCAAAAGCACATTAAATCCATTAGGAACCACTATAACTCTCTAATGGCTTCTAAAATAAAAAATATATACTATATATATATATACATATATATATATATATTTTTTTTTTAAGCAACATGGCCTGCATAACAGTGGCTTGCCGCTTACTATGGATGCCTGTCCCATTACCAGTGAGGGAATGAGTGTGAAAAAAAATATACACCGCATATCTGATTTACTATACCTTCAAACAACATATTGGCCTTGTGTAGGTTAAACATATTAATATTATATCTATTTTACAAAAAATAAATGAAGCATACACATGTAACTTTTATATAATCGAAATATACAAGGGGTGTTCAAGTCAAACTGGGACTTTTGATTTTATGGAATAACAATCCACTTATCCCAGTGTTTAACTAGTGCACAGATACCATCAAGGTAGAAAGTTTTCTCAGTACACCAGAGCCATGATTGGACTGCCTGCATCACATTTAAAATGCTGGCCTCCCAGGAACTCCTTTAATGGCTTAAATGTGGAAATGGCTTAGAGTGAGGTTAGGACTGTATGAGGGATGTGGCAATAACTCTCCAATGTACAGACAAACCTTTTATATATAACATATTACTTTTGCACTTACTTTAAATATATATATATTTTTTATAAATCTAACCTTAACAACATACAAAAAAGTAATACATTTTACATGTTTTGTCTTTATAGCTCCATATTATCCCAACCCAGCAAGCTAGTGTGTTGCATTTGTCTTAATACAGGTATACATACATATTTCTGTGTGAATAAATGTAAGGAATAAAAAATAAAAAAAAATCTTTAAATGACTCATGTTCAAATGCAACCTTAACAACTCATACATTTCTTCCCACCTTTTACTTTAACATTAAATAAGATGGAAAATGCCAAGATCCTTAAATGCGCATGATTCGTACTGGAACAGCCCATTTGGTAATGCGTGATAAAGCCATGGCTTCAAGGTTATGGATTTCAAAGCACCGTCATTACTCTAAGAGCTTCTATTTTCTACAACTTTTATACATAGCTCATCCTGGAGGCGCATCGTAAGCGGCATTACGCAGATTCATTCTCGTGCAGGACAAGATTTTTTTTTTTTGCTGAGATTACAGTCAAATTACTGGGAAATAACAGCAATTTTCTGCTATTACGCAGAGAAATCATTGGCACATTAACTAATTAGCCTACCACATTACAGTGCCATCTTAGGCAGCTGGTTTGTGTGGTTCTCTGGTTATGGTCTACACTTCCAACACATTTAAACCAAATGATGTGCACTGAGGAGAAAAAGGAGGGGGGGTGTAAAACACAAGAATAGTCCAGCTGCAAATTAAACCAAAAATCTAATTATATAACAAAAAAGAAACGGAAAATTGTTAAATGAATCCACTTGGATCTTACAGCAAAGCAGTTAAAAGTGTTTTAATGTTTAAAGCCTGTTTGTGATAAAAGCGGAATTCTTTGTATGTGAACAATTAGCTTTGCATGTTTAGGCGCTCTTGTTTGATCCATGCGATGACAGAGTTTGAAATATAACCAGCTGGTCACATTCTGAAAATGAAACCAAATATACAGGATGTGAAACACAGTGTTGCAAATGTAATCTTTTAAAGTGTGAAACCAAGATTTTAGGTGGAATTGTAGCAAGGCACGGTTCAACTCTTCATTCTGTTTGGTCAGCAGGTGGTAATTTAACACCCCCAAGGTTACAAAAACACACTCGTTCTGACATATTTGTCAGTTTCCGTGGTAATACCCTGTTCATACAGTATGAACTTGCATGTTGAACAGACCTTAAAAAATGTGCTATTATTAGTGGAATAGTGAAACGTTCTGTGAAGAGGTGTTTGCTTATCATTTGTCGGAAGGAGTCTCCAGTTTCAGTTCTATGTCAAAGGTAGTGCTGTGAATGTAAATAAAGTTGTCAGTGTGTTGTTATAAATGGTTTGACAAAATTAAAGGTCCCATATTTCAGGATTTTTTGTAACAAATGAATGCAAGTCTTGGAGGTTCCCCAAAGTGTGCCTGCTAGTGCTCCTGCTAAAATCATCCCTCAGGTAATGCTACAACCCAGGGGAAGGGGTTCTCCTTATATGAGGTCACATTATTAGGGGGAAAAAATCGAATTGCTTGTTTATACCCTGGCCATTAAAAACATGGAAAATGTACCAAAAGCATAGAAGTTTTCAATGTTTTTCATGTTTAAATCGTGCATAAGATATATTTTAAAGGTAAGTCTAAACGGATAAAATACATGATCTGTACTTCTTAGTATAAAAAAACAATGTTGGAAATTTGATGTGGTGTAAGGTGAATATAAACATGCTGAATCTGAAAAAAAAATCTGTTTCAGAGTGGTAATTGTTATACGAAGGATGTTCAAGACAAACCGGGACTTAAAAACTGAAAACTGACTTTAAGCACCGTATGGTGATGAGACTCTCAGCCGGAGTAAAACAGTTCAACGGTGCAGATTTTTTTTTTAAGTTATACTTCTGTGAATGATGATCCCGGCCGAGGTGGCTCGATGTACACTCCAAGTCGCTCTGAACATCCAGCGAGTTGAATGCCTGGTCCTTAAAATCAACAGATAACTTGAGACACATCTGTCTGTGGGAACTGTACAACACCTTCAGGAACACCACGTGCACATTACAGGAACTCGACTGGGAGTTATTGCCACATCCCCCGTACAGTCCTGACCTCGCTCCAAGTCATTTCCACATGATTGGAGGTCAAAGTTTGAGACATAAAGCTGGCAGTCTCAGATCGAGACTCAGGCGTACTGAGAAAACGTTCTACCTTGATGATATCCAAGTACTAGTGAAATGCTGGGATAAGTGCATAAGTGTAGCAGGGGATTATATAGAGAAATAAAGAGAGATTTAACTCTCCTAACTGGGTTCTTTTATTCTGCACCAGAAGTCCCAGTTTGACTTGAACACCCCTTGAATAACAGCATGTCCTCGGGATGTTTATTCCTCACATAACACCATTAATAAGGGTTGAAATTAATGACCTTCCAAAATCTTTTACAATATCCTGTGCTCTTGTTATAGCATGCGACTGGAAGAGGATGTGTGCGGTACAAAGCTGGAAGTACGTTTCATGTCTGTTTCTATAAACATCTGGCTTATCACACATGGTGAGTTTCCTTGCCTCAAAATAAACAACAAAATCTAAACAAGCTTGCGTAAGAGTTCATTTCCTGTCTGCAGAATGGGAATGCTTCCATCATCCCCAGCTTGCGGACTGCTCCTCAATGAATCCGGCACACAAGCGTTTAGCAACGTGATTTTAATTTCTCGTTTGATGTTGTTGGAGCTTATCTGTTTGAAATATATTTTCATGCTATCCCAACTCAAGCATCTAATGGACACGTTTATAATCTTGTCAGTTTTCATTAGTCTGATGTTCCTGAAACCTCTGTGTGCCCTCCACAGGGATACTGTACTGTATATCGCTCAGTGCTGGAACTGCTGGATGCTTCATGTTCTGCTCGATTGACCACAAGCTTGTAAATTTAAAGTCAACCCAATCTGAAAATATATGTTTTTTTTCTAAATCAGTTAAATCCTTCCAGGAAAAAGAATTTCAGTGCGTGGACTAGTTACAAGTGTGAAACTTCTCACTGTAATGATTTCGTCATATGTAAAGAATAAACTGTAGGTTCAGTCCGTTATAGGAAAATAACTATTAATATAATAACTAATTAAGCTATAGCTCTGAATAATAACTAATTAAGCTATAGCTCTATAAGCTTCATCATAAAAAAAAAAAATTGTGAGTTGTATCTGAATTTAATCAACACATTTCGACCAGAATAGAGAATTCAACAGTACTGTGACATGATTCTGGAAAAACCTCATAGAAATATCTCAACTACTTTCAATATTCTTGTACACATTTCTGGCTACAAGTTTCAGAATCATGAAGATTTGACAGTTGCAGGTTTAATCGTTGTACACACGTTTGGGTGGATATGGAGTTTACTCAGCGGCTCAGTGGTTAGCCCTGTGGCCTCACATGTCCAGGGTCCAGGTTCGATTCCCACAGGGAATCAGGGACTGTGTGCATGGAGTTTGCATGTTCTCCCTGTTCTTGGTGGGTTTCTTCCCAAAGTCCAAAGACATACTGTAGGCTAATTGGCATTCCCAAATTGCCCATAGTGTGTGAATGCGTATGGGAGTGTTGACCGGAGGTCCTACCACGGTTGTAAAAATGGGAATAAATATAATGGTCACCATACACAGAGGTTCCTAGATGGATAAATGGATGATTGGAGTTTAATGTGGGGGAAAAAAAACAAGCAAACTGTTAAAAACAGAAACACAGTGGAACTTTTTGAAACATTATGTTCAATAGACTAAAAGGTTAATAATAAATTATTCAAGCAGTTAGTAGTACATTTGGAGGGATGGTGGCTTAGTGTTTAAGGCTATTGCTTTCAAATCTTGTTTCCATATGTGTGTATGTGTGTGTGTGTTCTCTTTATGCTTGGTGGATTTTCGCCAACAGTCCAAAGACATGTGCAGATCGAGGTTTCTGTATTGCCTCTAGTGTATGAGTGGATGTGTTTGAGAGGTTGGGTCTTCAGCAGCAGCTTCCCCTTACAGCAATGACTGCTGGTGTGAAGTCATAGGTTGTTATGGCTACACATCAGTCAATGATTTTACGCTTTAAGAATAGACTAGTAGTACATTTGCTGATGGGCAAAATGTCAGTCTGTGTGCCATGTTGGTCAGATCGCCTTCAGTGGTCAATGTAGGTGGTCCTTGTATCATTTGTAATCATGTTGTGATGCTCGTGCTGAAAGTTTATGAAGTTTTATGGTTAATATGAGCCAATTTCATTCGACTATTCAAAATGAAAGCCAAGTAACACTGGTTTCTAATTTGCATTTTTTTCATGAGCACTTGTGTAATTAATTTATTCGTTCTTACAGTCTTCAAATCAAGTTTTGATTGACTTTGAGATTGGCCTGTAACCTTCGACTGCTCAGCTAGATGCTTGGATCGAATCCTGCCTCAGTGGTAAGCCGAGGTTTCTGCCAACTTTAAAAATAATATATAAATAAATGATTAACACAAATTCAGGGTCTGCTTGTTGGAAAGCAGCCGTACTTTAAGTCCATTTACTGTAAATTCTACATTTGTTGCATTCACTAAGTGAATTATTATTGAGAACTAAATCTGACACTGAGGTACTTAAATAAAATATGAACAAAGGAACGCTAAAGAGGTGTCTTGTTCCCGCACTATGGAAGATGCAGGCGGTGGAGATGATGGATGGTGCAGGACACTTTGGGTTCGACTCCAACATGAATCAGAGCATTTCTTGAAATTATCTCAACTTGGCAACAGAAAGCAGGATTTTCTCTGAGTGTGTGCAGACATGCTGAAGATTTCATATTTGTATGTATCAGGCTGGGATTATTCGCTTACATTTGTTCCACATGTTCATACCAAGCTTAATAAATAAATAAAGAAAGAGAGAGAGAGAGAGAGAGATGGAAAATAAAACAGAAAAAGAGAGGAAATGAAAGAAGCCAAAAGAAAATAAAGATTAGAAAGATAGTGTGTGTGTGTGTGTGTGTGTGTTTGTGTGTGTGTTAACGTGATTGGACTGTGCAGTTTATGGTGCTGTGATGTGATAAGCTTTATTTCCCTCGAGGAACTCGCTTGTGCAGCCCACTTTCCTGTTTTTCCCACAATTACAGCTCCTTGTAACCTCTCAAAAAGCACTCGCGGTGTTTGTTTTGGTTGCGGCTTTAAAGCCTGCTTCCACCTCAATAAATCCCTCATTAGACAGTGAGACTTTTTCCCATCTCATAATCTTGTGGCTCGTTTTGGTGGAAGTGGTTTTTCCGCCCGCGGAAATCAGAAAGGGTGATGCCGAAGGAAAACATCACTCATCTTGCCACCAGATTGCACCGGGGGAAAGAGACGGGTCTGAGGTACGAGAGCTCCAGGCTTAGGGCTTGACTTCATTTGAAAGAGGACTGAGGATGAAGAGAAGGACAGATCTAGTGGTGCTCAAAAGGCAAAAGAACCAAATGGTACCCATTGGTAGAATTTGTCTCCTTGGTCAAAAAAGTCTATCCTAGAAGTGCTCATCATAACAGCATCGTATTGACACTGTACTGTAGCACATCGATGATGTGGGGTGTTTGAGGGTGTTTGAGAGCATTGGAAAGGTCTGAGATTTGCATGTGCTTGATAAAAAGGATTTAAAACAATAGAACTTCAAAGATTTATGTACTTTGACCATCGTTTTTATTTGGTTCTCTGGATTGTTATTTGAGATCTCAGTAAATTTTATCTTAAGCATTGATTGTTTTTGCTTTCTGGGTTGAAGTTTGATGTTCAAGGTCTAGGACTCCGAAGGCTCCGAATATCGGATCAGGGTCCTGGAATTTCAAGGGCTCTGGAAGTTTAAAATTCGAGGACATTGTGTATTTGATCCGAGGACTTGGATGTTCCAGGTCTCCGGTGTAATGGCTTAGGACGCAGTGTGTGAACCCAGAGGCAGGGACAGAAATAGCCTGAAGTGCCTGGACCCACAAAGCCTGACAAACTAAGCAGCCTGCAGGACCGCAGCTGGTTCAAGGGAGGTGAATGGGAACAGACGCATACTCTTTCTCTCACACACATACACACACAGACCACACGCTATCCCGCAGAGAGTCGGAGTCGATAGATGGAGCAGAAGATAGACAGCGAAGAAGAAAAACGGAGTGACAGATGGAGAGATAATGTGTGTGGGCTGAAGACACGCAGCCGCAGGGTCACACTGTGGTCCTATTGGTTCCCAATAGAGTGAGAGAGAAGACGAGGATGAACGAGGAAGTACGAGAGGAAAAGAGAGAAACATCAGCATTGCTCCTGAATGGTAGAAGTGAGGCGGCTTTAACAATCTCGCCCTCATTGACTTTACAGACAAAAGATGGTGCAGTTACAGAATTCCTAATTCAGTTTATCTAAGTTGTGCTGCGCCAAATACAGATTAAAAGACAACACATATAGGGCTGGCAGAACGACGAAGCACAGAGAAGGACACTGAAGCCACAGAGATATAATCTCGACAAACCGCAAACGAGGAAAAAGGGGGGGGGGGGCTGATTATGTGGTCAATCAGCGATGAAAGTTTGACAGACAGCTCAGATAAAAAAAAAACAGGCCTAAAACACTGACAGGTGGACGTTTCTCATCTGATATTCATGCAAGAAACTCATTTCACTCCCTGATATTGTACAATTGGCAAGCATCCTCGAAAAGCAGAAAAACTGTGCTAATTATGAGCCTCTGAAGACACACAGCAGCGTCTCACTGGTACAGGAACCGAGAAGCTGCAATCAGATAACACACAGCTCCACCTAATGGGCGCTTCATGAAACGCTCATTCATACTGTAGATAGACACTTGACAGCTGCAGTCTTCATTTATATTAAACCCTCAATGCAAAGCGGCAGGACAGTCTATATTGGGTAATATCAGACTGCGGTGACATATCAGATAAACAACACAATATTCAAGGCAATTACTTTGGCACTGATTTTCGCAATCGATATGAAATATTGATGGTGAGACAACGGCACAATCCAATATACTGTATACTTTCACAGTTTCAAAGTGATAGAAAAAAAATGACAGAAGACCCCAGTAAGACTTGCAAAGAGGATAACTTTTGGGCTTTTAGCAGTTCATCAAATGCAGCTATAGGAAATTTAATCAATGACCTGGTGGTGTGATGCCAACTGGATGCAAAGCAGAGTTCATGTTAATGTTAATAGCCCCAAAATTTTATATTTTCCAGAAACAGCAAACATTCCTCTGATACTACAGAAAACTGCCCATGATTATATTCATTCTTTAAAGAATGACATCTTATACTACTATAAAAATGAATTTATAGTTACATTGAATGGAATTGTGATAAAAAAAAGTTTACGTTTAATGCTATAACAGTTAACACCACTAATTTTTTTCCCTCGTTAGGTAAAAAAAAAAATGCATTGTGTCATGTTACGGAGAAAGTGGGGGTTTATGTCCCAGGACGTGACACTGAATGATCCTTCTATAAAGGATAAGTAGGCACCATCTTGCTGAAAGCTTGACCTTATTGTCATTTTTGACAGTATCCACTATACACATCCTCATTGGAAACAATAATGCATTTTTATACATTTAACAATAATATACATTATTATTATTAGTAGTAGTAATGCATTTTAATACAATGTACATTGATATAAATATATGATAAATATATGATTTGTCTTGTGCCACTGTCAGACATTTTTAAAACTATATACAAGGGGCATTCAAGTCAAATCGGGACTTGAAATTGAATGAAATTTCTTCTGAATGAACCCCAAAGAATGCCTGGACCTCTTAAGGCCTGATTTCCAGCCTTAGACTTTTGTACATTATCTTCAGGGATTAATTAAATGAAAAAAAAAAAGACCTAATGACCTCTTAAGGAGACTAGTTTGCATGCCCAGTGGCTGGGAGAACTTTTGTCTAAGTATGTACACAACCATGGTTTTGGAAAATGATGTATTTCAGTAAGGCAAGGCAAGTTTATTTGTATAGCACATTTTATACACAATGGTAATTCAAAGTGCTTTACGTAAAAAAGAAAAGAAAATGATCATAAACTTAAATAGAAATAATAGCAATAAACTTTTTAAAACTATTTAAAATTTGACTTAAAAACAAAAAGAAACAGTTAAAAATATAGGATAAACAAAAAAATACAGTGCAGTCAGTTCGGACGTAGCACAGTGCTCATCCAATAAATGGCTAAAAGCGGACTCCCTTGTTTTGTGTGAAGCCTTGGTATTTCCATCTGACTCAATCATAACGATCTGAGTGGTCTGTTAGGTTTATATTCAGGGAGCATATCTGCAATGTATTTAGGTCCTAGGCCATTGAGTGATTTATAAACGAGTGAAAGTACTTTCAAATCTATCCTAAATGTTACAAGAAGCCAGTGTAAGGACCTGAGGATTGGTGTGATGTGCTCAGATTTTCTGGTTCTAGTCAGAATTCTTGCAGCAGCGTTCTGGATGAGCTGCAGGTGTCTAATGGTTTCCTTGGGAAGGTGGGTGAGGAGACCATTACAATAATCCACCCTGCTGGTGATAAAGGCATGGACAAGTTTCTCCAAGTCTTGATTGGAAACAAAACATCTAATTCTTGCAATGTTTTTGAGATGATAGTCTGCTGATTTAGTTACTAAAGTCTGTCTCCAGAATCACCCCAAGATTCTTGACTTGATTTTTAAGTTGTTTGACCTCTAGAGTGAAGGTATGTATTCACCCTCAGAGCTTCATCTTTGTTTCCAAATACAATGACCTCCGTTTTCTCCTTGTTTAATTGAAGAACATTTTGGCACATCCAACTGTTATTTCATCAATGCATTGGCAGAGGGAGTCAACTAGTCATTTGGAGATAGGGCTAGGTAAATCTGGGTATCATCATCAGTATATCATCATTTAATACAAGGTTCATATAATTGAGTTCTTCTTAACTTTATCTGGGATTAATGAACTTGTTATAAAATATAACTTCAAAGTTATTTAATTGACTCTGTGAAGAACATCGCTATTTGAAAGATTTCAGCAGTATTTAAATTATGAGATGCTGAACAGTGAATAGCTAGCAGGTCTAAGGAATGCTTCTTTCAGTCCTTCAATGCTTCAAACAGTCAAAAATAGCAGCATACTTCACCGTATATTAATATTTATATATTTATATAGGGTCTGGTTCATGATGGCAGGATGTACTATATGTATCTCCAGCTGTCAGAAAGACGAAGCCGCTGCATCACATCAAAAACCTCGAGAAAGTCAAAAGAATCTTCTTGATGCTTCTTATTTGCATTGCACACAGACACAGCAAATCAGGTAGATGCATACAGATGAAAAATGTAATTTCTATTCAAACATTTGCATACATTTACATTCACATTTACAGCATGTGAAGCTAAGACACAATAAACAGAAGTCAGTTTGTAAGAGAAAAAAATGGTTTAAAATTGCAAAACTTTTACATACCCTTAGGACAAGGTTAGAGAAACAAAGAAATGTAATTTATAGCAATATGGAATTTGGTGTTTGTTTAGAAAATGGTGGTAAAAAATTCTCCCTTTATGAATGTGACATTATTCTCACTCATTGTCACACACACATTACGGGCGAATTGTGGATCGCCAATTAGCCTAATCTGCAGGTCTTTGGAAGGAAACCGGAGTACCTGGAGGAAACCCACCAAGCACGGGGAGAACATGCAAACTCCGTGCACACAGAGACAGGAATCGAGCCCGGACCCTGGAGGTGCAAGGCGACAGTGCTAACCACTACACCATTGTGCCGCCCAGAAAGAATACAAAAAATCTAAATTTGATTTTGCTTGTGTACGCTACTGTAAGTTGCGTACACAAATACATACACAAATACTTGTACAGTAAATGCACTCCCTGTTTGGTAATCGGAGAGTAAATCACAGATGAGAAATTGAAAAAGTAGATTGGATAAAGATTTAAAGCTTTTAGAGGCAGTGGTGGCTCAGTGTGTTAAGGCTCTGCATTATTAGGTTGGTGGTTCAAGTCCTAGCTCAGCCAGATTGCCGCTGTTGGGCCCTTGAGCAAGGCCCTTAACCCTGTCTGCTCCAGGGTCGATGTAAGATGCTTGCACAGTTTAACCCTTGCGCAGTATTTTGTCAAAACTTGTGGTTTATAATCCGGCACATAACTTCACTTTTACTTAACATTTTGATGTAATTTATAGCGCAGGCAAATATCAAAGTACTGGAAAAGTTTCAGGAAATCCTGCCGAGCTAGTTTTGTGTGACAAAATCTGGTTGGACAGACATACAGTACAGACAGACAAATAAAAAATTTCACTGTTTTTGGGTCGTCAAATGCATGAAACGTACTGATATTATTGAAAGAGCGAGTTCTGGCCAATGTACAGACAAAACCTTTCTTTTTTTTATATAGCGATTTACAATATAGTATATAGGTTGTTTTTTATATATATATATTATTACCTCCTGAGTATATTTTGAATCCTGAATTTTGGAAAATGTTGGAAAATCAGCTCCTCCACCATCTTTGCCATAAATCTGTTGTAACTCTGGGATTGCTGTCTTATTGCAAATATTTCATTTTTTTGATGGCCGTTCAAGTCATATCGGGACTTGTGATAAAACTTCTCATGAATTAAGATGTAAAACCGATACATACAGAAGACTTTAACATAGTACTGTGATGAGACCCTTAACCATAGGAAAACATTTTAATGGTGTAAAACCTGTACATCTGTGAATGACGATGCTAGCCAAGGTGGCTCGGAGCCCACTGCATGAACATTTAATAAGTGAAAGGTCTAATCCATGATAAGAAACAGATGACTTGTCGCCAATTTGCAGAAGAGACACATCTGTCTTTGTGAACTGTACAAGAACAGTACATAATCATTCATGAACACCACTTGAACATTACAGGAACGTGGCTGGGAGTTCTTGCCATGTCCTCTGTACAGTCCTGACCTCGCTCTGACATTTCCACATATTTGGGCAATTAACGGAGTTCCTGGGAGGCCAGCGTTTCATATATGAAGCAGGCAGTCTGATCTTTGTGAGTCTGATCGAGTGGCGCCGATTTACTGAGAAAATATTTCTACCATGATAACTGTGTTATATTATTGTGCACAATAAAATGTCACAGTTTGACTTAAATGTCTCTAGTAAATATCTTGAATTCTGCACTTAATGTACTATATGTACATAATTTTTTTTAGCCAAGATTGTGACTCGATGATCTGTTTAATTGATGTTAAACCTTTATTTAATGGAGATGGGTCAAGACAAGCAGTCCTTGTGGCTCAAAGGTTTTAGATCTGTGGTGTCGGATTTAACCTTCATTATTAAGGTTTTAGAAGTCATAGTTTGCCTTTGGAGACATGTATCAGGGTTTAAAACAAATAATCCAGGAAATGAACCAGGACCCAAGGAAGAACACTAGCCATGATCGATTTGCAGAAGTTAAACTCTTCAGAGTCTAAGCAAGACTTATAACATCTCCAGAGAATGATAACCGATCACCCAGCCCTACACCCACCAAGCTTTCATGCATCCTCAGAAGAAGCATTTAGGCAGCTCTCAAAGAGACAAGGCGTAGGCATGGATCTCCAGTAATATATAGCAGCTGTTGGTTATGAATTGATGTAATGCTGAGATAGAAGCAGGAAGAAGTGTATCTGATGGTGGGATGGAAAGGTGGACTTGGGTGATATCAATATGACTGTGGTAGGCGAAGCCATGCGAAGATATCATGTATGTGAGTGTAGGGTGGAAAGATAAGAGGACTAAGCACAGCCTGATTCAAAGTATTACTTCGCAGCAAAATAATCTTTAAAGGTAAAAAAAAAAATAATAAATAAATAAAAAATCAGCTACCTAAAAGTATGTTCAGTCAAACTTCTCAAAATCAATGTACTGTATACCCGGGACTTCTCCATTGGATCATTTCACCTCAGAACTGTATGGATTTGTACCACAGAACTGGTGCTGTAATCAGTAAGTCTATTCTGTGCTTATCCCAAGACTCTTATTCCCAATCTATTCATATCCAATGTTCTTTTATCACATTTAATGCTATTTTTACTCTTTCATAAATTATAATCTCACTAATTTGTGTCCAGATCCTGGTTGCACTTAAGGTTCCGCCATTGTGTCATCTTTCAATTTTTATCCAAACGCTGTCATTACAGGTTACAGATATAAATCTAAATCCTAAACAGTGTTGGGTGTAACGCATTAGAGTACTTGGGTTACTTTTTTGATGTAACAAATAATCTAACACATTAGGTCTGCCATTTAAATACAGTGGAACCTTGGATTACGAGCATAATTCGCTCCGGAAGCGGCTCGTATTCCAAAAGACTCATAAACTAAATTTTATTTTTCCATAAGAAATAATGGAAATTCAAATTATTCATTCCACAGCCCAAAAAAATAAATACATAAAAATAATTATCACAAAATATTAAGTAAAAATAAAACAATTTAACCTGCACTTTACCTTGTGTGTGTGTGTGTGTGTGTGTGTGTGTGTGTGTGTGAATCTAAAGTAAGCCCCCCCTCCCCCTCTCCCTCTTCTCGTCTTACACAGTTACCCTTCCTCCACTCTTTTCACACACACGCGCGCACACAATGAAAACACTGGTTTATCAGAAAAATAAACAAGAAGTCTCTCTAATGACACTCGATTGAGCGACACACTAATGGAATCACTGCTGTAAAGTAAAAA
>JAQMYJ010000002.1:27572022-27635440 GCA_030014305.1 Clarias laeviceps | reverse complement strand
CGTATTTTTATAAAACAGGTATTTATTGGATTATTTAAATGTTATCTGCCTTCTTCAAATGAACTGCAGCAAAAAAATTTGAGTGTAGGTTGTTATTTGTCAATTTAATAGCACTGGGACAAAAATAGCTCCCAAGTTATGGAATTACTCTTCTTGCCTTCATGTCATGTCTTCCAGATTTGTAGAGTCACATGATTTCCCGTCTGCCTCTAACTCTGTAAATAAGACAGATACAGATATGACGCAATCGTTTACATTTAAAGAAAACTATTTCCTATCACAAATTTATTTGTCCAAACATCACTGTATAGTGTTCTCTTTATTGAGCATGCTTAGGATTAGTGTCTAATCAATATAACCTAGTGGATATACAGTATCCATAATGCTCTTTGCTGTGAGCAAGAAGTACAGCACCAGGACGAACCTCTTTAACATTTCAGCTTTATACTGTAAATGCCACAAAATCTTAAGAAGAGTGTAAGTTAGAGGGAAAGTTATATGGAGAGTTTTACTGCAGAGTTAAAATGTTCAGTAGAAAACCAAAAACAGCTTTGGGAATACTTTCCCTTATGTCTGTCTCAGTCTAAGATCTTTACTGTTAGAGTGTAATATTGAAAAACCAATATGTAGTCATGCATTTCAAACACTTGGTGTAAAAAGGTTTCCTGTTATTTTTTTAAGAATAGGGTAAAGAAATGTGGTTCAGACTATGGTAAAGGCATATATTACACTACAGAAGTAATTTAGGCTGAAAAACTTTTCAAATTTTATTTAGTTTTTTTTAAATTTATTTTAGGTTTATTTCAGGAAATTAGGTTAACACTAGGGTTGTATGCTCGTGACCACTAAAGTCGTGACAAATCCCAGAGGGCAAAACCTTCATCCATATGCTGGGACTATGATCAGCTTCACTGGAAGCCATGGTGAATAAAAGCCTCTGTCTGATGAATAATGAAAATCAACCCTGCTTAAAAGCCCATGCACGATCTGCCCAAAATGGGAACACTGTTGGCTTTCCAAGACTTTATACCCACATGTCTAAGGAACAGAAACATTTGTGTTGGAACCCCAGCTTACAGTATGAAACCATATACAATATATACAGTATATATACAGTAGGTGTGTGTGTGTGTGTGTGTGTGTGTGTGTGCATGTTTATGTATATATACTGTATCCTTATGTTCTATATAGTGTATATACACAATGGATACTATAGGTAATGTACTATTTGTCAGTACCACAGGTTGAACTGCACTTTGTTACCCTCTGCTTTGTAAAGAACAGAAAACCTGACAACACATGAAATACACACACATTTATATTTAAATATTATACATTAATAAATCGATAAAGACCTGGATGACTGAATACTTGACTTAAAAGGACAGTAAGAGTCATACCAGTAAATATTAAAATCTGTACTGCAAAAAAACTTGTCCGATACAATTGTATTTTATTCTTTATTAGATTTTAATTAATGTGTAAACCACAAAAAAATTAAATAGTTAAATCAGTTAAATTATTATAAGCATGATTATTTCATACAAAGAAAAAAAAGACAACAAAGAAAAACAGCTTCAAAAACAAATGCAGTATTTTTTATAATAATAATTATGTGAAAATATACTGTACAGTTGGCAGTTATGAAGTTGCGTTATGAAGAATTCGATTGACATCTTATAGCATTATGATGTGGATTTACACAGGGAATATTACACATTTCTTTTTCCACATAGGTTCACAATGAAGCTTTTTTTAAATACGCATTGTAAATCGAAGCACGATATTTTACACTCGGCAACGACGCATTCGGAGCGCTGCCTCTACTGATGGCTCGAAAAGGTGAGTGAATTGTTATAAAAATAGTAACAGAGAATATATTACAAAGCAAAAACGCCCGAGATCTTTGAACTTCCCCAGCACCGGCTAATTACATTGAGAGGACAAAGTTCTTCAGTTATTAAAACAAAACAAAACAAAAAAAAAGGCAGTCGTGTTGTATTTTTATTATAATAATTATTATTATTATTATTATGATGATGATGCCTGGTTGCCTGTGTAATCAGATTGTATTCATATTGGGTACCGTTATCATGTTCATGGTATAAAATATCTTAATGGAGAAATAAAGGGTCGTTACTAGGAAGTATCGGTGTCAGTATCACTGCTTATGACAGAACAGATCTAAAGCCATTCATATAATTTAATAATTATCCTTAAACATCTTCTTACATACAAGCCCTTGCGTTTCTTTAAACTTCATGCATTAGAACCTTCCGGAAACACATGCTAAAATTAAAGTGGGTAACATTGCACACAAAGAATCTAAAGTGAATTCAGTGTAACAGTTTTATTCTGATATTGAATTATTAATCAACTTTATTTTCCATTAGGAACTGAGAGACAAAAGTAGCAGTCAAAAGTTTACACACCCTTATCCATGGACATTTGATTTAGATTTTTTTTCACAATTTATATGAACTTCTAGTAGTTAATCATTCACTCATTTCTTGTTCAGTTGTTTAATCTTTATTTATTTATTTATTTATTTATTTATCGTGTTCAAACTTTTTTGACTGATGCGGTCATAAACATTATAAAAATGATTCAGTTGAGTTAAAGTGGAGTTTTAGTTTGCATAATAATTAAATTTTATATTTATTCACTTTTTCCACATTAATTCATATTTTTGGCATATCCTGCGCACTCCAGCAGATAAATGTTCTAGACTGTGATATCATTTCATATAGAAATTTAAATATCTATCAAAAATAAGGCAATAAAATAGATATGTTGTTTTAGTGATAGTTTATGTACTTGCTATAAAACTCAAAGTGATATAGTGACTAGGAATATATGTAAATTCTAATGACATTCTAGCCATAAAACAATCCACTACTGGTTTTCTATTTAATATTTAATGCTAAATGCTTGGGATCGTCGGTTTGTGTTCTGCGACACGCCACACACTGGGACATCATTTGCTTCAAGTTTCTCGTGAGCCGATGAACGTCGTTCGACATTTTATGAAAGAAGCAAAAGGCGACGCAAAGGAATGCACTATTTCATAAGCGGCTGAGGAGAAAGAAAAAAGACTCACATTATGACTACAGTTACATACAGTACAACAAGTCATTTTCAGTTTCAGATTTCTGCTCAGTCTCTTTTACATCAAGGTCTTTTTTACATAAGCCATACATAGAGAACACGAAGGAATCACCTGCGATAGGCCTGCCTCTCGGTAAAAATAAGAGCAAAAGACACAGAGAGGTCCGCTCGGGATGAAAGAAAGTTTTCTATGCTGATGTTTAAAAGACAGGTGCACACACACACACGTGCGCGCGCACACACACACAAAGATAAAACACCCCCACCAGCATTATGTCTGTGAGGAGATCAAAAAAGCTTCAAGAAAACTTTTGGCCACTGGGCCGGTCATAATGGTGTTGTGTCAGAGAGGGAGGCTGAGGGAGGAGCCTCCAGTGAAAGCACTGGTGAGTGGTGGAGTGACTGATGGGCCTGATGGGTCTCGTGTAATCACAGACTTTCAGGGCTTCTGGGCCTTTTTGGGTGTTTTAGACCTGCTCAGCTTGAGCGGCCCTGCAGGCCATGGAACCAGGACGGGTTTGGGCTGCTGTGGTGATCAAGGTGTTTCTTTTGTTACTGTACAAACCCTGCAAGAAAAACAACAACATGAAATTAGAGAAACAGCCTCTTTTCTAAAGAAGTGAATTAGGGTCCCCATACAATTTATTTGAATTCTGACTGAACAAGGTCATAATTCTAGAATTAAAGTAAAATAAAACATTCTGAGAAGACTTCGGAAAAAAACTAAAGGCCAGAACTAAAGTAAATCTTTTAAGGTTGTCCTAACACTCTTTTGTACTTTTCAATATGTAAAGATTAACAAAAACTCCTGTCCAGAACTCCTGAGAACAGGATGGGAAAAAAAGAGGGGGCGATTTCTAGACACATTCTTACCTTTTTTTTAATGAATTTTATTACATTTATTTTACATTTTTTAATGTATAAAACATAATCTAATTAAATTAAATTAATACATTTAATTAAATAAGTAAACCTTGATAAATTGTAAAATATATATTTTTATGTATTTGAATTTATATTGGCTTTATACCTCATTTAAATAAATACATTAAAGATTAAAAGGAAATTATTATGCAAAATTTACATTTTAGTGTGACTGTGACTGTTCTAGTATGTTATCTTTTTCAGAGTAAAAACTCGCGTCATATGAAATAATTTATAGTAACAAGCTGTTAATTTTTCGTAATATAAGTGATAAGAGGAAGAATCTTTTAGACGCTTCCTAATATTAAATATAATTATAGATGGATTAAAAGCATGATGTTTTTAATTAAGTGTAATCATTGGAAAATCACTGTGGTGTGAGACGAATAAAACACTCGAGACATCCTTATTCAAGTGTTTTACTCTCACTCATTCTCTATACTGTTTATCCTAGTCAAAGTCGTAGGAGACCTGGAGCCCATCGCAGGGCACTAGGCAGGATAAACCCAGAAAAGGGTGATCTCAGGGCGCACATTCACTCCGGGCAATTTGGAGCCTAGATATGGGAGGAAACAATAGTACCCGGAGAAAACCCACCAAGCACGGGTAGAACATCCAAACTCCATGCTCATAGACCCCGAGACGGGAATCAAACCCTTGACCCTGGAAATGCGAGGCCTCAGTGCTAACCACTATATACCATGGATGTGAAAGTTATTTTCTAAAGCAAAGAAATTAAATAAACATCTGTTAAATATATCATATTTATTTGTATATATTTATAGATTAATTATTAATATTATTATTCCTATTATTATTGTTGTTATTATTATTGTTATTAATATTATTAATAATTATATTATAATAAACAATCACAACATCCATAAATAAAGCACTGGTGTATTTTGCACCACTGATACGACTCAGGAAGTGAAGTATTGATTATTTCCTTTTCTAACTCGAGCTCCTTATTTAAAAGAGAAGTTCTACTGCCATTGAACCGAGTAATAAACGCTAATAAAAGTTAACGTACCCAGGAGCACTGCTGTGTCCAGTCAGCCCATTCAGCTCAGCAGATGGTCTCCAAATGACATGGGTTCTAAAAATACAACACAACACAACATGCACACTATTCAAAATAATATACAGTATATATATATTTTAGACAAGACAAAGAGAAGAAGTCCTATTGTATACTGTATGCAATAACTCTGAGAAAGAACACTAGGAAAGAAAGAATTTTTTTAATCAGTGTCAAATATGTTCCGAAATAGAGTCCGTCATTCCCTGCTGATTCTGAAATAGGATATGCTGACTGTAACCAGGTGAGAAGATGTATCGTACAAAAACACAAAACAGATTTGACAATTGAGTTAAGTGATTATCAGGGTGCCGTTGTGTGTGAAATAATAAATCGTTATTTCGACAGACATCTTGTAATTCCGAGACGCAAAAACAGACTTAATTCAGTTTCGAATCTCACTTCAAATGCTCAGTTCCAAATACTTCGACTGGCCACTTCATTAGGTAGACCTGTTTAACTGCTTAACACAAATACCTAATCAGCCAATCACATACCAGAACATCAATGCATTTAGTCATGTAGACATGGTCAAGACCGTTCACACCGAGCATCAAACTGGGGGAGAAAGGTGAGTTAAGTGACTTTTAACCAGCAATGGTTGTTGGTGCCAGACGGGCTGATCTGAATATTTCCAAAACTGCTGATCTACTGGGATTTTCACAAACAACTATGTCTTGGGTTTACAGAGTTTGGTGAAAATATGAATGAAAATATCCAGTAAGTGGCAGTTTTCTGGGTGAAAAATGCCTTGTTGATGCCAGAGGTTAGAGGAGAATGGAGAAAGGTAAGAGCAACTCAAATATCATCTTATTACAACCAAGGTTTGCCGAAGAGCATCTCTGAACATACAACACATTGAACCGTAAAGCACTGAGCTGCTACAGCAGCAGAAAACCACACTGGCTGCCGCTCCTGTCAGCTAAGGACAAGAAAACTGAAGCTACAATTTCCATGGGCTCACCAAAATTCACAATAGAAGATGGGAAAAACTTTGGCTGGTTCGATGAGTCTCGACTTCTGCTGCCACATTCGGATGACAGGGTCAGAATTTGGAGTAAATGACATGAAGGCATGGATCCATCCAGCCTTGCATCAGTGTTTCAAGCTGGTGGTGGTGCTGTAAAGGTGTGGGGGGATTTTCTTGGAGAACTTTGATCCCGTTAGTCCCAACTGGGCATCGTTTAAATACCACAGCCTGCGTGAGTATTGTTGCTGACAAGGTCCATCTTTGTATGAAGCTCTTCTGATACCCAGTATATCCAGTAACAAGTGTCAGAATACTGGGTATCAGATCAGTTTAATTTCTGTTCTAAGAATGCAGAAGAACTGAAGGGAATGTGTTCAAGTGTGTCAGCAGGGTTTTACCGTGTCACCCCACTGGCGTGGGAGATCATCCGGCTCTGGAGGGTATGACATCCATGAGGGGCTGCGGTATGATGACGGAGGTGACAGGACAAAGTAGTCGGAGTAGCCGGGCCGGTTGGCTGATATGGCATAAACGGCTGTCATTGGGTTTCCTGCAGAGATCAAATGAGTAACTGATAAAAGACAAAAAAAAAGCCTAAAGCTTTTTGGGCATCTTGAAGATATCTTACAGTATGTGAAGGTATACTAGAAGACCCTATATTTAGTTTTAATATTGATGTGCATCATAAACTGCTTGATGTGGTAGTTCCACAAAAAATGTGTTAGAACTGAACAACAGAAATATGCACTTTTAACCTCAACTAAAAAAAATCTACAGTATATTTTAAAGAATATGCATGCTGGCAGTATTCCACAAAGCTTTTTAGGGGCATTTTCATCATGAAACAAGATGGGCTCTTATTTTATGATGCAACACCTGTGTTCAATACTAGCTCCCTGTCTCGCAAAGAAACACTTCACTAACAATTTTCATACTTTGACTGATCTGTATTGTGTTCTATTGTGCATGATTGTAAATGTACGCGGCACGTTCAAGTCAAACTGGGACTGAAACGCTGGCCTCCCAGGAACTCCTTTAATGACCCAAATAGAGTTTTGGGTTCCTGTAATGTGCAAGTGGTGTTGGGGAGTGACTATGTGTATTGTTCTCACAGACAGATGCATTTCTTCTGCAAAATGGTAACAAATTTTCATGGATCAGGCATTTCACTGGCTAAATGTACGCAGGAATGACTGCAGTGAGCTCCAAGCCACCCCAGCTGGGATCTCGTCATTTATGGACGAAGTGCTGTCTTTAAACCGTTTGCATCATTCAAATGTCTCATCACCGTACTGTGTTTAAAGTCGTCTGTTTAGTCACCAGACATTTCATTACAAGTTATTGTGTTGTTTGACTTGAACAACACTTGTATTGTTGAGTCTTTTTTTTTTGTTATTGTCTGGTGCTATTCAAATTCAATTCAATTAATCAAATTGTCATTGTCGCAAAGCAGCTTTACACAATCAAAAGAATTATTTAAGTTTATTCATATCATCTATAGAAAATAATATAGTCTAGTTGCAGGCTTCTTTAGTGGAAACCATTTACTCAAAAAGTTAAAACTCGTCATGATGTTAGAGCAACCCACATCGTAATTGGACAAGAAGATAGGACATGATATGTTGGACAGTTGTGTATTATAATACAACATACTGTTGTAATGCAAAAAGTCTGAATATAGTAATCATACATTCTATTTTCTTATATATAAAAAAATTATATAATTAAAAGTACTAAAGTAAGTTATTATATATTATGAACCTAAATTTTTCACAGATCCTCAGTGCATTTGTATTGGTTCTAGTCTCCAACTCTGTGCTGTCTCATTTCTATATGAGCACTATTTGTTATATATCTGCTCAATACATCATTCTAATGTGTTAAAACTCCTGACCTGAGTAGCTCGACATGGACTGATCGACTGTGACAGCTGGGAAAGGAGCTCGGTTAACTGGCAGATAGGGGGCGCCGTTGTGCTGATTCATCTCTGAGGCCTCAGAGACACGCGGCTTCAGGCTCATGTCCGGTGTCGATCTGGAAAACACAGAGGCACAGAGGCTTGCAGAAGTGGCACTGCCATACTACTGTGTGACCAGCTGGGGGCAGAATATCTACACATCTACACACGGCACACGCTGGGCTAAGAGAGAGCCGCAGAGCCACACGAGAACACACCTCACTGCGGTCAGCAGCACGGCGTGCCATGCACAACACCTTCACACACAGCTGCTTCAGCAAGAACACATGAATATTAACAGGGACGTATGCTAATGAAATCATCACTGTTTTAATGAAGCTACACAGATCTTACCGCCGTACTGGCGCTCCAGGTGGTGCTCCTGTTCGAGCTGATATGAGAGGTGGAGGCGAGCCCAGACCCATGTCGGGTAGCTGCGTGAACCTGAAGCCCTGAAGATCACAATCGCATTAACCCTCTAGTCAGAACAACACCCAAATCAAAAGCCTCAATCGGTGCATACTTAGCATAATAAAATGATGATTTAGGAATATATCTCTGGCCAGCTTCATGAACATCGGCTTGTGAACAAAGAAAATTAGAAACTGTGCAGGTTAAATGAATCTGCATGTTGTTAAACCATCATTTCATCACCTAGGGTCAATGGTGCTTAATATGTGAAAAATTATGTGTTTTTTGATGTTGTCTATATGCTCAAATGCACCAGCCTGCAGTGCCTGTCCTGTCCCTAGGTCTCGGAGAATTGTCATGATATGAAAGAAACATTTACTGCAACAGTTCGGGGGAAGCAGGGATCAGCTGAAAATTGTATTGCTTAGCACTGATCATGTAACAGCCGTGTTCTCAGGCTTTAACATACAGTATAAGAGCATGCATCATCTTTTTATATGCAAACATCGACCCTGCCAAATAATAAATACATTTGAGGTTACAAAATGTACAGAAATGCCTACACTTAGGTTGAAGATCTAACTTTAAACATTTCTACATCTTAAACAGTTGTGTCCTGATGACTTTTCACTGCTGGTAAAAATTTACAAATCACAGTGACAGGAACAAAGTGCTGACACCCGTCAACAATTCAAGAAAACATCAACAATTGTATATGTCACCAATTCAAGAAAACCTCAATGATTACGGTAATGTGCAAAAGTCTTAGGCACCATATTATATGCTGTACCAATTTTGTTATATATGTTTATCATTTCTGCATAATTATGTACTAAATCATTCAGTATTTCCATATATAACTTAAAAATTAATAAATAAATAACATTACAGGAGATTATATGCATGGCTGTAAACTAAAGAATATAGTACAAGACAGACCAGTTTTCAGTTTTCTCCTGATTTTAAGCAATAAGTTTTCACTCCAAATATTGACTGTTTATTTTATTACTCTTTATAGAAGTTCTTTTACTGTATGCAGAAATGTTTTCAAAAGCATCTTTTGCTTATGCCATATTTTTGTATGTGCCCAAGACTTTTGCTCAGAACTATAAGTAAAACCGCAGTTAGGTTTTACTGATCTTGCTGGAGAATATGAGTTCTTCTGGTAACTTTATCACACTCGCTCCTTTCTATTTTTATGCAAATCCCAGTTGCGTACATTAGGTTTTTTTGTTTGCATCTGAAAACTGATGTTGTACTATATATTTTTTCTTTACAGCCATGCATATTTTCTCCTGTAATGTTATTTATTTATATTTTTAAGTTATATATGGAAATACTGAATGATCTTGTACATAATTATGCAGAAATGATAAACATATAGAATAAAATTGGTACAGCATATAATATGGTGCCTAAGCCTAAGCCCTAATATATAGTGAAAATAATATATCTTAGCAAAATTATACTCACGAGTGGAGAGTTGGTGTTATTATTATTATTATTATTATTATTATTATCAATAAAGCAGGTAAAATGTCTAAAGTACATGCTACATTTTAATATAAAATGTAGGATAAAATATATGGGGTATATATCATTAAAAAATGGTATTTACTTGAACGTGTAAATGTGGACAGTGAGGACGTACAGGCTTGGGGAGACTACATTGGTGCATTTCGGGCTCGAAAGATGGCCCACGCTGCAGCGCTCCAGCCGGGTGGTCCATAGTGCCAGGGGCACTAGTCACGCCGTCAGCATAGGGACCGCTCTGAGGAGGAGGGTATGGCGGGTGGGGGCCGTGTCGGGAGTGGTGCTGGGGGTGGCCGCGCCCAGACGGCTCGGCCGAAGCCAGACCGAATGCATTATCCAGCAGGAGGTGCATCTGCTGCCGAACCTCGTCGATGGAGGGCTGAGAGCTCAGAGTGGACGAGTCCGAGTGACCTTTAACGTGGTGACTGCCTCCAAAACCCAGGGAGCTCATGAGGCGGTCCACGTCCGTCTCTTCAAACGGTTCTGGCTCAGCCTGGGAGACATACAAACACACACACACACATATACACAAAACATAAAAGCACACAGACCACAGGAAATTATTAAAATAATGTAAATTATATGTGTACACAGACTAAGCAAGATTTTCCACAATTAAAAATTCATACACTTACATAAAGAACGTACTGTATACACAGGCAATTTATCAGTAGAGAGTGCACCCCTTGCCCAAACACACACACACACACACACACACAGGATTGTGGGCCTATCCATATTCCATAAGTTAAAAGCTCAGCACATTTATGGCTATTAACTCATATCAAAGTCACCATCGGAATCCCTCAACAGTCCATAATCATATTCATGCTGGCCAGGACTGCTGAGGTCTGATCGTCAGAGTTTGGAGACGGTAAGACGTGCTCTGAACCCACTCTGAGCTCTGCCTCTCCCTCAGCGCTGTTTAAAATGGGCCGAGCGGTAATCGCCTTTGCTTCAGTCTCTATGTAGACTCTAGCGATTACTGCAGCAAGGGATTGAAGAAGCTGTATCTTTCCCAAGCAGACCGTAAAGGTTCCGCACCATACAGCGGGACTACAGCAGGACAGCAGCAAAGACGCAATGGGTGGGAGGTCTTGCACAGTCCATACAAAACCAAGGATGTGCTTTCAGAATCAAAATATGTGGAAAGAAAATGTTGAAAAATGTCATTTCTGTAACTTTAAAAAGTTTTTCAGTTCGGCAGTCTAATGTATTTTAGTGGATCGAACCGAAAACACTGCATCAGAAGCAACTGATGCATGAAAATAATGACCTTAGTTCATCCTCTGCCTCTACCTGTTCATTCCTAATCCTCTTTAAAGGCAACCCACAGGGAAAGAGAAAGTGTTTTCATCGATTTCACAGATTTTTTCTTTCATTTAAGCGACACAACGGAAAACAGAATATATAATGATACCACCCAAAGAGTTTATGCCTATAAGACAACAGATATAAAAGTCTTCTGAATCTTCTGCCGTCCAAGTCCACTAACAACAGGCATCTTTACAGCATTTCTTTGTTCAAAATTGTATTTAAGCATGTATTGTCTCGACCTTGTTATTCAGTAAGGACACACATCTAGTAATCCTTGTAAAACTGTATGAGATTGTGCAGTTGTTGGTTTACTCAAAAATAACTTGTACAGTATGCCTTTCGCAAACACTCTCTGCTAAGGAGCGGGGAATGATTTACGAGCAGATTCACAGGATCGTACTCATGAACTGCAGCTGCAGGAAACACAACATTTTTAATACTTCCTCATTAAAATGTACCGCATGTATTTTATATATTACAATGCATTCTGCAATAATGCACTGTACTGTATAGCATTAACCCTTGCCATGCTTTTTAAAGAATCATGGTTGGAAGCGTGAGTGGTGACAAAGGCCCAAACAGCGCAGAATTTTTCTATAGCCAAGAATCCGTACGATTCTCGTGTGGCACCACTGCCGGAACCATAAGGTTGGATGTGTGTTGTAATATACTGTTTTTGAAAGTTATATTGATGCTGATAAGATGATGTTGTGATAATGTTGACTGAGTGAATGACCACGTCACAATGTTGCAAATACAACCTCAAAACAAATAAATTTCAATCTTTGTATAGGACTTTGATGATGATTAACATCCAATCACACAATGTCAGGACACACCAATGGTCCCTTTAGTTTTTAACAAGGTTTAGAGTTCCGATCAGAGATTGGGACGAACACAACAGCTTCCCACACACAGCTTGTCTATCTCATGTCACGCATCTCTTAGACTTGTAATGTTATCTCTCTGTTTCATGTTCTTTAAGAAATATTAACGAGTTGCATCTTAGCTCACAGATTACTCTAATGTAATATGGTGTGGTACAGTACCTGGAGTTTCAATCCAGCTTTTTTTAAGGATTGTCTAATGCTTTTCTACAGCATCATGTGATCAACGGTGCTCTTTCAAAATCAACCTAATATCATTCTTGTCCAGATGTCTGAACCGTTGCCAAATCAACATCGCCACAACGTTTTGACAACCAAAAATTCCTGCTTGAACTGCTTCCATAAGAACACTAAAAAAGTTGAATCAGAAGGCTAAGTATGATTCAGTCTTCCAGGTAAAGTTGTCTTATGTTGAGTCATGTCAACTGGACTTCTTCTTGGTTGTTTAAAATGATTCACTATTTATCCAAATAGCTTCTTCTGCCTGAGACACGTTAGTTAGGGAACCCAAATATATCCTCCAGGGCCATTTCTCACCTGCCCTGAACAGGCTCATGGATAAACAACAGAAAATTCTTGCCATGGAGGTGGTGGACAGTAGTGTAAATCTCATAAGTTTCTCTTCATGCTAGCACCTCTTCCACTTTTGACAGCTATTTAGGAGAAGCCCTTTGGTTTAATCCCGAATAGCAGTAAACACAAAGCAAGTGTGCTATGTAATCTTGTCCCACACACAAAGTAGTTCCCTTGGTCTTGGGTTAGAGGCGGATTTGGGATTCAACCTTGAGTTCATAACTAGTTAGCTTTGTAGCTCGCGTTAGCCTGAACAACGTGTTAAGGTGAATCATGAACCTGTCAGCGTGTTGGTGGAAGTTCACGTTAACTAGCAGTAATCCATCCATCCATCCATCCCTCTATCTATGAACCTCTGTAGTCCAGTCTGTAGGACCGTGGAGGCCAGTGGTGACCATTGTATTTATTCCCATTTTGACAACGATGTTAGGACCTCCGGTCAAAATTCACACACTACAGGCAATTTGAAAACACCAATTAGCCTAACCTGCATGTCTCTGGACTGTGGGAGGAAACCAGAGTACCCAGAAGAAACCCACCAAGCACGGGGAGAACATGCAAACATCCTGCACACAGACCCCGAGATGGGAATCAAGCCCAGACCCTGGAGGTGCAAGGCAACAGTGCTAACCACTACACCACCACGCCACCAACTAGCAACTATTGTAAGATCACAATGGTTCAGAGGGAATTCAGAACAACTTGGAAGCAATTACTAAGAAGACAAAGTGTTGCTTAAGATGACATTACATTATGAATGTGTGTTTCATAGGAAACTGCTTTCCCCTCTGTCCGGTACTGCGTACCCCCACTGAATCTTTTAGTTGTATGCAGTGCTGGACCATACCGGCCTAGTTTCACCCATGGTCACACGTCCAAAGTTTTTAGGCACACTGAAGTACAAACTGAAACCATTGTGTCTTTCTAAATAAGAAATCATCTACCACATAGTGTGGTGCCAGTATTTCAGACCTGACATCTCAAATGGAGCATAGTCAATCCCAGTCATAATATACATGCTCAGATTATTTCTGCTCTAGTTAATGATTCAATTCAAGGTTTCAGGTGATAATAAGCAGAGTCAGGTGCCATAAAGAAGAATAAAAAAATTATCATGCCAAACTGATAAATATGTTTCTTGCACTTTACACCATAAGCTTCTACATACTTCAGTAAAAACCAAATGAGAAAGGTAACGAAAAACAATTCAAACATGCAAACGGGCAAGTGACAGCTTCTGTGAGCAGCTTTTAAACTAATCTTGTTCACTATTTATGCTTAAATCCTCTGCCACAATTCATTTATTGACTCGACAGCTCGATCCAGCCTGATGCATCCATTACAGTTGCTTTTCATCCGTCTACATTGAAAACGATTTAATTCCAGGCAGCATTTCAGGCTTTTGACAGCATCACAGAAATACAGTTTATTCATTCTGATACTCTAAAGGCATAAACCCTGGTCCATGACAGACCGACTCTGAGGTTTATATATAGGGAGAGGGTCACAGAAGAATGTAAAGCAAATCAAAATAAAATGTGATGTCCTGATCAAGTGTTTGCTGTTTGTGTGACTCACGTCATAGCCGCTGTTGCGGATGCCCCTCCTGGCGCGTTCCCTCATCACCAACAGATCCAGCTCAGTCTCTACAGGACTCGGCGTGTTCAAAGACTGCCTGCTCCAGTACGCTGGTTCCCTCTGACTCTCACTGAACACAACACATGTACTGTATAGTCATTTTAACCTCCTGGCAGAGGTAGAATTTACAATATCATTAATCTTCCCTAGGGACCGGCGCATTGTCTTTCTGGTAAATGTCTTTCTTTAAAAAAAAAAAAATAATAATAATAATAATAATAAAATAAAAAAGAACTTTTTAATTATGGCTTTATTAAATTCTTTAAAAAAGTTTATATGAGACAATGTTTTTAGAGGAGAGGTGAACAGTTTCTCCATTTGCTCAGTGTAAATATGACTCACTGTGTGGACTTTTATCCAATTATTTTTGTCCTTTCTTGGAAGGTGATAATAATTCTGTGCTTATTTGTTTACTGTGTTGTTGTTTTTTACATTGTTTGTGACTCTATTACTTTCCTCACTTTATAAAGCTCTGGTCTTTGTCAAGCATACAGACTTGTAGTCCAGGAGGCTTTGATTTCATCTCATTGTATATATGTACAGTATATAGATGGAACAACGATAAAAATGAGATGCTTTACTTGTAGTTAAAATATTAAAACCACTATATTTCTGCTGCTGCACATAAGTGTGATATTAGTGGATTAATAAGTGGATTAAATCATGTACATTTGAGCCAAGTCTGAACAATATCAAAATAATATCACTTCCTTGATATTACATTTCTTAACATTTTTCTGTTAATTTCTGATTTCTACACTGATTATTCCAATGTGAACAACAGCCATGGCGCATCCCAGCTAAGAAAAAGCTATTTTGAGTCTAACTACAGTACTGAAAATCTTTTTTTTCACCCAAGACTTTTCTTTTTTTATGCCTTTGATCGCTTAAGGTGGGAACAGTTTATACTTCCCCTTTCTTCTCTTTCTCTCCTTCTTTCTGTCTAATCCTCTACCTAAATCTTTGTCTAAAGCAGGATGACTAATAGCTCAACCCCCAAGCGTGTGAACCTCCCCCTACCTTCTGCGGTATTTGACGTAAGTGGATGGATTTCTGTCCTCCGCAGGTCCCCGAGTGTCCTCCAGGTCTAAAGAAGCGTTTTCACGTCTCAGTCTGTCTCGATGGCTGTGTCGGTGTCCTCCACTGCTATTCGGCCCGTCGCTGTAGCCTTTTCTCTTCGCCTTCAGGCGTAGTTTGTTTCTGTAGTGCTCGATGTCTGACTTCTGTTTCAAGCCCATGTTCACCTGCAGACACACACACACACACACACACACTTAAACTCCTGGCCAAGCAAATTAGAGTTTGGGATGAATAATCCGAATACAAAATAAACCTACAGGGTGATAACATCAAGTTCTGTTGGATGTCCAAAGCGTTTTGACTTTGTGTAACTACAACTGTGAAATCTATTTTAAAAGCAGCCAGAGCCTGTGTGATGAATTATAACAGCAATCAAAACATTAACCGATGTAACCCTTTTAACCTACCCTTCCAAACAAAATTAATATGCGTTTTAAATTCTCTTATCTGGTGCTTGTGCTAATTTCTAGGCAGGAAAAATTTCAACTAAGCCTGAAGTGAACAGGTTTACACACTTTTTCTTTTTGTTAACACCTGATAACCATCAGCTTAATCACTGTCTTCAATCAGAATGAAGCTTAGCCAAATAAGGTGAGGTTACCGTAAGGTTAAAAAAAAAATAATAATAGAACTAAGATACTGTAAGAACAACAACATTCTCCTTCCTCTGTGTTATGTCCTGGAATATGCCTGTATCATCAGGGAAGAAAAACTCCATAGATGTGATAACCTGCTCATTCAGTACATACAGGTCGTCAGCTGACTTCATTTTATTGCCACATAACATTGCTGCGTCTAGACCTGAGCAACTGAAGCAACCCCAGATCATAACACTGTCTCCAGAGGCTTGTACAGTGGACACTATGCATGATGGGTTCACCGCTTCATGCGCTTCCCTTCTTACCCTGACACGCCCATCACTCTGCAATACAGTCAACTTGGACTCAGACCACACCAAGTAAAGAAAAATCATTATTATATCACATGTAGAATCTTCAAATAAATATTAAGAAGCCCTTTCTATAAAGTGAAAGCAGGCTTACCTCTCCATTGAGCATGACAGACTCTTGGCTATGGTTCGAGGATTCAGGGTATGAGTAGTTAAGTGGAGCAGCCATAGGCTTAATGCTGATGAGCCTCAGTGAGCCAGTCAGAGAGTCATAATGCTCTGTGGGAGCAATAAAAAAAAACACATCCTAACAACTAAAAACAAGGCAACATGCATTACACTGGAATTCTTTTTTTTCTATGTCTTCCTTCATGAGAATTTCATCACAAATCCCAGTTTCACTTGAACACCACTTGTATGTCTAATTTGCATCATAAAACAAGAACATCAAATTTAGTATTAAACTATAGCATACAAAATACTACACATGAACATAAAGCTAGCTAAAGTTCTAAATGATGGTTCACATGTACGTTTACAAGACCACTAGCAATTGCAAACTCAGTTATGCTAACACTGACAGAGTGCACAGTGATCTTTAAATAGATGACCTTAAGCTATGTATATTTTGTGTACATGTCTTAGCTAACATTGTGTTTGACACTATGAACAGAGAAGATTCCAAAAAGAGAAAGTTATATTTAGTAGTATAAGAGATGAGACATGATTATTGTGCTAGCTAACTAGCCAAGGAGCAGATTTAGCTCTACAGAAATAAACTGAGCAAACAGATAATGTAGAAAATAGGAATTACATTGTAGTAATTTAGCCACATTGTAAGAGACGATGTGTGACTAGCCTGTATATTAGCTAATCACAAATAAGCCTTTTAGCTATAGCTATATTTGTTAGGTTCGTAATTAGTAATATTGTAAACCAGTGTAGGGATATAATTGTTAATAAAAACCTCAAACACTTATTAAATCACTCTGGATAAGATGTCAAATGCCGTAAATGTAAATGTTTGGTTTGGGATTGTGAACATATATGCTGTGTCACAGAGAAATATCTAAGAAAAAGTGTTAATGAGATACAGTACTGTGCAAAGCTTTTGATCCCCCCATTTCTTCATATTTTGCTTTTAAAGAGCCAGACTTTCTTGTATTTTAAATGTAGTCTTGAGGAATCGTTCTCCAGGCTTCGCTAACGACTTTCTTTGACTCTCATTTTCAGGCCAGTCCCTGTACCTGAGCCGTTTCATAGGAACGTTCTTTGTTTGTTAAGCCACACAGTGACCCATGAATTATTCAAGTATTAAAACCAAGCACAGTACTGTATAGGTAGATACATGACTGGGTAAAATGCAGATCCAAATAGATAGAACTTGACAAAAATCAACAGTTACTGCAAACAATCTAGTTTAAATTTCATGTTTGTGACCTCAAATATTATTTTAAAAAAAAGAAGAAGTTTACAGAATTGAAAATGTCATATCTACCATCTTATTTCTAACATGTGAGTACAGTGAAATGTTGCTAGACGTAAGAAGGATGAATAATTTGCTAACTTATTGGCTAATTATTGGCTTGAGATGATGCCGTGCATAAATCAAAACACTCCAAACACTGGCAACTCTGACTGCTAAACAAATATAATCATTGAACAATATATTAGATATAGCTCAATTGTTTTTCTGTCTACAAAAAAGCAACTACAGTAGCTAGCTAATAGGCAAATTAACACCTCATAAAAGACAGGCTATTTAGACTTAGAAAAACTGAGTAAAAGCACAAGAATGGCAAACAAATGTGAGCTATGATATGTATTCTGACAAATATAATATATATAATATAATCTTGTTTCAATATATTCTATTTTTGACTTTCTAACAAAAAGTCTGGATACAGACTAGACCTCTAAGCAAAATCAAGGATTCCTGAGGTGAGCTGTGGCAAGGGGAGCTTGTCTTTCCTCATATTGCCTTGTTTCGCAGCAGCAAGACAACATCCAAAACCCATTATCCCCTGATAAAGTGGAGGGCATAACACAGTGGGGACTAATACGTCCCTATACACACTTTACCCTTCTCTTCTAAATGTCGGTTCTGTTTTGTAGGCATCTCTTGGCAGCTGACCGGTTTTGCTGTTTTAGCATATTGTGTATGTGGGACAGTTTAATATGACATACTTCTATATGTGACATTATTTGTGTCTCTACAGGCCTTAAAACAAATAAGTGAGCAAAAATGAATGAAATAAAGTTTCAATAACCACTTTTGACTCGCCAACGGTGTTACTACAGAATACAGTGCCTTACAAAAGTATTCATACCCTTTGAACTTTTCCACATTTTGTCACGTTACAACCACAAATGTAAATGTATTTTATGGGGATTTTATGTTATAGACCAACAAAAAGTGCCACATGCCTTGTCGCAAACTGCAAACGGAATGACTTATGGCTTTCTTTCAACAATGGCTTTCTTCTTGCCATTCTTCCATAAAGACTAGATTTGTAGAGTGCACGACTAATACTTGTGCTATGGACAGATTCTCTGACCTGAGCTGTGGATCTCTGCAGCTCTTCCTCTACCATAGGCCTTTTGACTGCTTCTCTGATTGATGCTCTTCTTGCCCGGCCTGTCAGTTTAGGTGGACGGCCATGTCTTGGTAGGTTTCTTACCACTTTCAAATTAAATAAGGCTTTGTGAGATGTTCAAAGGTTGGGAATATTTTTTAACCTAAGCCTGCTTTAAACATCTCCACAACTTGTCTGGTGTGTTCCTTGAGCTTCATGATGCTGTTTGTTCACTAATGTTCTCTAACAAACCTCAGCGGGCTTCACAGAACAGCTGTTTTAATACTGATATTAAATTACACACAGGTGGACTCTAATTAATAATTACATGACTTCTGAAGGCAATTGGTTCCACTGGATTTTGGTCAGGGGTATCAGAGTAAAGGGGGCTCAATACAAATGCACGCCACACTTTTGTTTGTAAAATAATTTGAAAACCATTTATCATTTTCCTTCCACTTTGTCTTTGTCTATAATATAAAATCCCAATAAAATACATTTTCTAGGGCACTGTAGAAATTATAATGCAATCAAAATGTATTCATATAACCATGTGATTTCCCTTACTTTGATGAGTCAAATTTGATGTTAATTAATAATATATAATAAAATAATTAATTAATTAGACAGTGTTGTGGTGTAAAGATTTAAACTTGTCCAGTGCTTACATCAGACCTTCAATTTATAATGCACTCATGGCGAACTTCTGGATTACATCTGGATTTCTTTAAAGCTCCTGTGTAATGTTGTTTTACAAAATTTAAATAAAATTTTATCCAAATGTTCTATATGCAATACTGGATTAATAGTATGCATACATGTTATTTCAATACATATGAGATGTCACTGTTCTCTTTCTCATTCTGTCTCACAACCTCTATATATTTACAGTATATGCGTGCAGGTGTCTCTCACCAGTCCTCGTATGCGTCTCCTCCTTTGCGGCTTTCTGACCTGTATTTCTGTGCGCAGACGAGCTCCTGCCAGTGTTCAGCTTCGCCGAGCCGTTGCTAGAAACCGAGCCGTCCTCGCTCGGCAATTTGCTGCGGGTAGCCATGGAAACAGAGGCAGCGATAAGCGGGCAGCGTTGGGTAAGATGCGGTTTTAGTGACAGGTTGGCACACCCTCCAGCCCTGACGGTAACCTGGGTAAACTCGCTTTGCGTCACAAAAACTCCTCCGCCAGTGCTGTTAAAAAAGAGCTGCAACAGCAGGACGCCGCAGAGGCAAACGCTGTTGCTAGCCGGGTATTTTTAGGGCAGCGAAGCAGCAAATTTGAATCTTTAATATAAAAAACGTTATGTGTGGACAGAGTGAAGCAATCTGTTGCACAATGATCGTGAATCTAAAAAAAGATTATACTTTTTGTATAAGTGTTTTAAATAGAGGTAAGGAAATGGTGTCTAAAAGCTCTCTTGGAGGGAGAAATTATTTTCTCACGCATTATCATGATTCAGGAGAAGTGCTTATTAATTCCCGCAGGGTGAGAGAGGTTTAGTTGAACTAATTGCTAAAAGAAGCTCTAGAGAATATAAAAAATAAAATAAAAATAAGCACAGTGAAGTATCTGTAATCGCTCTGGCATTCATGCCAACAAGCTGACATGCACAGTGCACCTCTCCTGCTGGACGCTCAAAACACACAAACGTACACACACTTGCACATTTGCATTACCAATACACACACTGTGAAAAAGCAAGCAGACAAGGGGGTGGGAGCGAACACACACTTTCACATCTCTGCAGGAGCCCTAAGGCACACTGAATCATATATGAGTCTGTAGCCAGGAGCAACTGTCTCTTTTTCTGTGTTGCTTTCATCCTGTCTCTCTCTACTCCTTTTCCTCCCTTCTCTCGTTATCATTCAGTCTCTCTCTCTCTCTTTCTGGCAGTTTCTACCCACATCCTGTTCTTGTGCGTATTCCACTTTTTCTTGTCTCTCCCAAGATCTTTTCTTTTTCTCCTCTGTAATCGTTTCACTTGGGAGGTTGGGAGGGGTGACAGCAGACAGCACATTCTCTTACTGTTGGTCAGAAACACAGGGCATGTACGGAAATAAATCCGAGAGAGAGAAAAAAGAGAGCGAGAGAGAGAAAAAAACTGATAAGAAAAAAACTGCAGCAAACCTCAGTTGGCTGTACAGATATGGTGAAGAATATTCTCCATGGACTACCATGAAAAAACAAGTAAAAATATAATGCATGAGTGGAGAAATGCTTAGAAAAGCAAACATGATTATAATGGCTTTTGGAGTGAGAAATATAAAGAGAAAAAAGGAAAGATATAACGTATTAGAAGATAAGTTAGCAAGTAAGACATGAATCTGATCATTTGAAAGATATTATGTAATATTGATATTGATAGTCATCATGATAAAAAAAAAAAACGTTCTATGCCACATTATCTTGAATTTCTATTTACAGCAAGTTATTTTTTAGAAATATGACACAAATATTGTTAGGAGACCAAGGATTCTAGGATACTGGGTTACTAGGATACCAAATTCGAGCATATATTAAACACCCGGCAGTTTATTTTAACCCTTTCTTAGAGTTGTTGCCATGGGACTACATCATTTTTACTTTGATCAGGACATTGACGAAGTTAAATAGAAAAGGCATGTATTACGTAGCAATTGAACATCAGGAAGACAGCATATAGACAGAGTGTTCAATTAGGCCGTATAGACAGAGTGTTCAATTCATTGTATGCTAATTAAAATCTGTATGGTTTAATTAAGCAGGATCACATGAGAGAGGGAGAGAGTGCTGTTGTACTGAATATCGGCATGGTTGTTATTTGGTCATGCTGACGTCCAGTATGATTTGTTCATGTTTATAACCAGTTATTTTGCTCCGCCAACACATATCTTTGCACGACTAGTGGAAATACTTGCAACTGGCAGAGCTGGTGACCGACCAGTGTAATTATCAGGAGTGACATGGTTTTAAATTCTTACCAGTATACTTTGTAGCCAAAAGGCGAGGAGAGAAAACCATGGAGGTGGTGGACAGTCCTGAGAAACTTACGAGACTGACTTCCTATTTCAACTTATTCCACATTACAATATCAGCTAACACTAGGGTTGAACCGCGAATAGAATTAAATATATTGAATTAAATGTACAGGTCGATAGTAGGGTGTACAAGCCATTGTTCCACACACTAGGTAGTGCCTTTGATCAGGGGTTAGAGAAAAATTTGGGGTTCATCTTTCTGTTGGAAGCTAGTTAGCTTCGTAGCTTGCATGAGCCATGGACAGGAAAATACGAACAAGAAGTCGGAACAACTTAGAAGCACTTACTAAGGAGACGGGTGGTTGTTTAAGATGACATGACGTTATCAGGGCCCCTATTCACAAAGATTCTTAGAAGCTTCTTCTCAGAGAGCTCCTACAGTATCTTAGCTTAAAAAGTTCTAGTTGGAAGTCTAAAAGTGTAAATATTAGCAAATCTGAGTAAGGAAAGTACAAAAACCTTTATCTTAGTGAGGAGGTGTGCTTTACCCCGTTGCTAGGGATGATGCAGCAATTCAAGGACTGTGATTGGTTAATAAAAAATAACCTCTGACCTCTGTAAAGGTCTTGAAATGCGCTCTTTGTGAAAATAGAACATATGATAATAGAACAGACAGTAAACTCATAATTTTTGTATGTGAGGAATTGTATAATCATGACTATAGGCTGCTTTATGCAAAGTTTCTGTTATAGGCTAAATATCTTAACGTTCATTAAAACAGCCAAATGTTGAAAATGTGTCCACTTTTGAAGCAACCAATTTCCATGCAGTAGTTACTATATTTAAGTTCTTACATTTATTTACCATACTGATTTTATTCCATTTAGATTGATGGGAGCAAAATGGCCCACCTTTTACCAATTTGCAGGACAGCCTATTTAAGTTGCACTTTTGGAAGGCATGTAGTCAACAATCCAAGAGAAATGGAAGGAATTAAAAGAACAAGAAAACCAAATTGGACAGTAGAGCAGTGTTTACTTTTAACGTTATGATCAGTGTTTGGAGAATATTTCTTCTTTCCGCCATTTTGTCCTCTGCTATAGAAACTCTTAAGCCTCTTAAAAGTCCTCCTGTCTACTCTTAACAATTTTTTTACCTTAGGAGCTGTTTCTAAGGCTAAGATGTTTCGTGAATCATTTTTATCTTTACTAAGATTTAGTCCTAAATTTAAGGGGAAATTTTAAGAAAATATTATAATTCTAAGAATTTTCTTAGAATTTCGTCACTAGGAGCAACTTTTAGGCTTAAGAAGCTTTGTGAATACAGGCCCTGATGTGTTTTCTTGCTGAAAGTGCTTCTGTGACTGGTTTTGAATGCAGGTTTTGGTAGGAAGCTGCTCTCCCCTCTTTCCAGTACTGCGGATACTGTACCGACCTACTGCACTTTCACCCAGTGCTGTTACTGTCTAATATACCCACTCATGGAATGCTCTCACACTGAGAACATTGTGCGAGGAAGGGCACCTGTCATAAAACCTATGGCAGTTTAATTATACAGATTTGATGGTCTGCTTTGAAAACCCCTTAATGGGAACAGCTGATCAAACAACAACTATAAAAAAAATCTAAAGTCGTTATGTCAAAATGCTTCCTTTGACAAGGTGATAATGTGTAATATGATGAATGATGCACTCTGCCTATGTACTATGAAAACCAAAAAATAAATATGACAGCATGACCTTGAAGCAAAAACTATCATTTTCTGACTTGCACTTTACAGGGTTTGGGTTCAGATGCAACACACACACACAGTACTTTGTTAATGATAAATTCTCTCACTGCATACATAAGGAGAGGAAGAGAAACCTGCAGAGACAGTTTAGTTTTCTTTTATAAACTCAAGCTCGTTTAGAATCCCAGAAGGAGGACGCACGATAAGCTGAGATGCATTAAGGAGGACATTACAGTTGAGGAAATAAATGGTTCCCAAACCGCTGATGTCCTTAAATGTCTGTGATTCCAGTGCATACTGGTGAGATGTTTTTCTAAATATATCAATGGTTTAGCTTCCCGATTCATGACAAGAGAAGCTCTCGTCTTTCCAACGCTTCCTCAGAATATACACCATTCATAACAGAGTTGAAATGTGATATTTCAGTTTGCTACTTTTAGCGCTACAGAAACTGAGCATTGCTACAATCGTAGATTAGTCAACAGACAAGAGTGCAGTAATGGCGTTTTCTGGTCTCGTAGTAAAACACACTGACCTGCGGTGGATGTCTGTAGACTGCGGTCTTTTGGAGGCCGTCCCATCCTGTAGGACGCCTTTGTCCTGTGTTAGTGGAGCGTCTCGGACCGGGAGAGACAGGACGAGGGTCTCTTTAGTGACAGCAAGTGTCTCTTCACCCTGTTGGCCCATGTGCTGTTTGGCATAGTCAAAACCCTGCACCGGCTGAAGAGGAGAGGAGACAAGAGAAGAAGGGAAGACCAAATATGAGGATTTGAGATAAGAAAAGAAGTGAAGACCAAATAAGATGATACAAGAAAAGAAAAAAAAAGAGAAGACCAAAAGGTAGGACATGAGACAGGGTAAAAGATCAGAAGAGGATGGCAAAAGAGAGAAGACAAGCCAAGAGGTCCAAAAAAGAGGAAATGAGACAGAAAGACGAGACAGAAACAAAAGCGATGAAGAAATGAGAACTAAAAGGTAAAGAGGGGAAGGCGATGAGACATGAAAAGTAGGGAAGAGAAGAGATCAGAAGAGAAGACCAAAACAGAGGAAAAGACGGAAAGAGAGGAATGAGACAAAAAAAGAAGACCTGAAAGAGAGGAATGAGACAAAAAAAGAAGACCTGAAAGGGAGGAATGAGACAAAAAAAGAAGACCTGAAAGAGAGGAATGTGACAAGAAGGGAAGACTCGAAAGACAGGAATGAAACAAGAAGGGAAGGATGACAGTGAGATAAGAAACAAAGGGAGGACCAAACAAGAGGAGATTAGATGAAAGGAGATGGACGAAAGAAAAGACCATGAGATGAGAAGACGAAAGAAAGAAGATGAGACAAGGTTAGAATTAAAGAGAGGAGATCACAAGAGAGGAAACGAGACAAAAAAAGAGGATCAAAAGAGAGAAGGTGAGATACTGTAATGGGATGAGACAAGCAGAAAAGGCCAAAAGAAGAAGAATATGAGAAGACAAAGAGGAAGTAAATGAGGCAAACGGATGACCAATAGAGAGGAGAGAAAAGAAAAGAAGAGGAGAGGAGAGAAGAGCACTTTATGCGATATCATAAGCACTTTTAGAATGCTGGTGTTTGACTTGGTTCAGCAGTGCTCTGTTAGCTGCACTGATTTATTCATTCACTCAGACTATTCTCAGAGCCTCTGTATTTCAAACAGCTCATATATGACACTTATCCTCGCCATGAGATATTTAATGCGAAATGCTACGGAAGCTCATGGCTCCTCTCTCTTTAAGATGAATTATGGATCACTCTCCAGCTGAGACAGCATACGGACACCGGAGCATCACTCGGTTGTTAAGACGATGCCTCGTTGTGCCCGAGTGTGTCACGGTGAGGATGCGGCAGAGGAATATCTAAACACTTGAAAGCGTTTAATAATTCAGGACTTTTTGCACTTTTACTGTGCAGTCCGCTGTCACACACATTTGAAGCAGGAATCAATAAAGTCCCATCTTCTGCAGCTCTTTGGGCGATGAACGTAAAGACACCTCTAAATTTAGCTGGCAGTCAGCAAATCCACAGAGACAGCACTCTCCATTACAGTCGGACTTTTGCTAGACGCTGACCTTGAGCTGCACGTGTTCTGTTCTTTAATAATGTACTTCAGATGTACTGTAATCCGCTCAGGGGGAAATCTATTCGCCTTACACTACACCCTTATCAAGCTGAGAAGAAGAGATCTGTCAAGTGCTTTCACAGGTTGCACTTTAGAATCTGTTTTTTTATTGTTAAAATTATTTTGCATAAAGTAATTAATATGGGTGACATATTCTTAAATACAAGGGGTGTTTAAGTCAAACTGGGACTTTCTCGTGAATGAAGGCGTAAAACTGATTGACGTTTACAGAAGACACAAGCTACGTGAACGGTGCAAATGTTTTTAAAGAAAACCAGACTTCTGATTGTTATGAGAGTAAAAACGCTCTTTATTTCTCTATATAATCCCCTCCTACACTAATGCACTTATTAAGTTTTCAAAGTTTTCTCAGTACACCACATTGTCTGAAACGCTGGCCTCTCAGGAACTCCTTTAAAAGGTCCAAACATGTGGAAATGGCTTGGAGTGAGGTCAGGACTGAGTTCCTGTAATGTATAAGTGGTGTCGGTGAATTAGTGTGTGTGTGTGTACAGTTCCCACAGACAGATCCATCCCTTCCGCAACTTGGTGACAAGCTATCCGTCTATTTCCAACGACCAAGCGTTCCACTCGCTGAATGTTCACGCACCTCAGCTGGGATGGCCATTCACGGACAAACAGCCTTCTTTATAAGGTTTGCACTATTCAGATATTTCACTGCAGCTACGAGTCTCATCACCATACTGTGCTTGAAGTCTTCTGTAAATGTCAATCAGTGACTAATTTTAATATGAATCTCACAAATGTAGCTGAGTGTGAACCAGGCTTGTAGCGAGACTTAAACGTCTCAAACCTCCACTGCGCTGCACACACTTATTGCGTATAAGCCAAGAAATCACGGACTACATTTAGTCAACACAAAAGCACACATGCACACAAACAGGCATGCAGTTCATCTGCATCCGAAGCTCTAAATGTTGCATAGTACTTAAGCAGTCTAACAGCGTCTCTTCTGGTTTCAAGTCAGTGGCTCCTTTCTTTACTAAACCTACAGTGCCTACAGAGGCAAAACTGTATCAACAGCAGGTTCTTCATAAAAAAGAAAAAGAAAAAAAACACATGCTGGCGAATAATTTCCCTGAAAAACAAATCTTAATAAGATTGAGAAAGTTAGGGTTCATAATTGGAAAAAAAAAAAAAAAAAAAGGCAGATGGTGAAGATGTGTGATCAAAGTCAAGGCTGTGAGTAGAACGACTATGGGTTTAACAATGAAGTGTGCGTTTCATCATCAGCTCCTAAAAAATCGACTCAGGAAGTAAAAATCTATCTTGCACTTTCTGCTGCTGTCTATTACTGCAAGAAAGTGTGCGTTTTTAAAACAAAACAAAAAAAAAGGCATTTCATATATACGCATCACATAGCCGTTCAATGCTTGCTCATGGAAAAAATATGATGTTGATTAATTTTCTATTCCAGCAGCTCTGACTGCAAGGCTAGAACGATTAATGTGTTTGTTCTTATATGCTATTGTTGTTATACAGTAGAAACAACATCTACATAGACATGTATTTCACATAAATTCATTAAAAAAGGAAAACCTGTAATGTTTGACACTTATGGACGGAGTCTCCATTGTCCAAAGCTGTGCAATTTCTTTGCATTTGGAACCTTATGAATGCAAGTATAACTAATTAAATCACATTAACTGCCTCCATAGTTAATTACAGCTCCTGGTGCTGCACCAGAGCCAGGTCCAATCAGCGCAATGGAGCTTAGCTCTAATTTCACAAGAAGGATGCAGGCTCGCGCAGGTCACTCGCCATGATTGATGACCTTTCCTCTTACATCGAGCTATCGATTCCACATAAGCACCAGCGGAGAAAGAGAAAACCAGTTCACGAGCATGCGGCTAAACACCATGCACACACAGCATTACAGGCAGCAGTACCTGGTGGTGGTAACTCCCGTCTCTCCGATACGAGGTCTGGACAAAAGGAGGATTAAACACAAATGCATTTTATAAAACAAGGATTAGTCACATGAGTAGACAACACCAGGATGATGAGTGTTACTGGCCGTTCTCCAACCTGTTTGTGTTCAATTTTTTCAAGGTTGTTGATTGAACAAGGTCAGCACTGATAGCAATAACACAAGAATAAACAAATCTGACCTTTCCTAAAATGTACAGCCATTTTAGTTTCAACATCACAGACGTTTAACAGCATTTTGCAGATTTGCATTTTCATCTCATTATACATCTGAGGTTAAAGGCCTTGCTCAAGAGCCCAACAGTTGTAGCTTGGTGGGGTTTAAACCTGGGACCTCCCCAACCGTAAATAAACCTAAATATTCTTAAATGGTGCAGGGGTAGCTCAGTGGTTAAGAGTAACAAAAACCACCATAAATCACATTATAGGACAATAAAACGTGGTACCGCCCAAAAACATGTCACATATTAACTGTTCATGTTCTACAGTAAGTAGATTTGATATACAGTAATAAACACTGCCTGAAAAAAAGTCATAATTTCAAGAAAAGGTCAAGGGTTGCATCAGGCAAAGAAAACAACTAAGGAGATATGAAATTACTAGAACTCTGTTAACGTATTATCAAAACCTGGAAGGATTGTGCTGAACCATCAAGTCTGTAAAAAAAAATATATATATATATATGAACGGAGATCACTTAAACACTTATGTGATGAGAACTGACAGTATTGGGACCAAACAGCTGTGTGTCCATAAGAAAACCACTTGTTAGTGAGACAAACATCAGAAAAAAGCTTCAGTTTGCTAGGGAGCATAAAGATTCGACTTTAAATCAGTGGAAAAAATGTGGTGTGGTCTGATGAGTCCAGACCACATGTTACATTATGTGGCAATAAAGTGAAGTCAGCTTGTGACCCGAATGTACTGAATGACCAATGAGTTTTTCGTCCCTGAGGCCAACAGACAATAACATTCTGACATTCTAAAAAATGTTTTCTGATAAATAGAATATATTCATAATTTTTTTTTTTTTAATTGAAATTTTGTTAAGTTAATTTTAATCGTTTATATTTTGTTACTTTTTAGAAAATGGGAAAAAAAATTTCCGAACAGTGTTTTGGTACAGACATGCATGAGACAGTGAAACTGAATAGTTTTTTAATACAATATTTTAGTATTAAATTGTATTAATTTAGTATTATTGATATAGCCAGTAAATAGCTAGCTCCTTTTTTTTTAACGGCTAGCAAACGATGCCGTTCAAGTCACCTGCCTAGTGCAGCTGTTAATAAGACCTCACCAAACACATACAGTAGTTAGCTTGTTTGCACATTTTTGCAACCTTGTCTTTGTGTGTCTTTTGTATAGTACTTAGAATTTTGAATTAGAATTAATTTGGTTTGTCTTAGATAGTCAGCTAATCAGGTTTCTAAGATGGCTAGTTAGTTCCTGTTCATTTATGTTGCATGTACAGTATGTAGCACCTCGTCCTGGAGGAACGCTGTTTCGTTTCACTGTGTACTGAACTGTATATGGTTGAAATGAGCTAGCACTGGCAACAATCAGACAATCAGGGCATGTGCAGGACATGACAAAAATGATGTGTGCATACCGTAAGTTTGCTAATTCATTGGAGGAGAAGGAGTAGTTTCAGCCGCTGTAGAAGGAACAAATCCTATGTACAACCCCATGTGCAACTCTAGCTTTTTAAAGTTCATCCCACATACACTTTTCCTCGGTTTCCTGCTTTTGTCACTGAACAACAGATCCAGAACATTTTAAGCACTCCGATTCTTTGAAATACTGGCTACAGTCTTTTAAAACGCTCACGATGTCCCACCAAGTAGAAGGAAGTCATTTAAGTATACATGCACATCAGAGGAAAATTGTTGAATGCTCAAGTATGCATTCATGCTTGAGGTATTTGTGCAGTTTGCGTCACCGCGATCATTTAGAGCTGCATTTGCTGTTTCTGTTCACTATTTCAACTGAGCGTTTTGAGAAACTACCACTTACAGTACAGCATTTGTAACAGAGAAGTAGCAAAAGGGTCTATTATATTCCTCTCAGTACATGTATATAGAGATGTTGGGTTTATCTGTACTCTGCTTTCTGGACAATAGAAAGTGTAACAATTAAAGTGAAGAGGGGCGTTCATGTCAAACTGGGAAACTTTTTATGAATGAAGATCCGTGAACAAGGATCCTGGCCGAGGTGTCTCAGAGCCCACTGCAGTCGTTCCCGTGAAGTGAAGTACTGATACTTTAAATACTTTAAACTGATACAGTATAATAACTTGTCTCCAACTTGCAGAAGGGACACATCAGTCTGTGGGAACTGTAGTCACAATCATTCACCAACACCACTTGCACATTACAGGAACCCGAACAGTCCTGACCTCGCTCCAAGCCATTTCCAAAGCTCCACATGTTTGGGCCATTAATGGGAGGCCAGCGTTTCAGACAGGAAGCAGGCAGACCGATTATGGCTCCAGCGTCCTCCATTGTAAATCGAGTAAGCTTTAGTAAAAACATACTAATCTATCTATTAATCTATATTTAGTATATATTGTAGTTAAAGGTTAGTGACATTAAAGGGAACGTTGTCCGATATTCCACTCCTAATAACGAACTACAGTATGAATAAACAGGGAAAAAAAAAAAACTCCTCTCCTCCATATAAAATACTCCAGACGAATAATAGACAGATGGAGCTGGGAAAGAACCAGTTCCACTTTGCTATCTGCTTTTGCTGTTTTGATACGACAGTTAATTAGCCCAGCTCTCAGAAACGGCGAGCCGACACTGCAAGCTGGTAGAGTGTGAGTGCTATTATTTCAAACACGATTATTCATTTGCAAAATCACCAAAATTTGTCAGTTGCCGGATAAAGGAGAAAACATGATTCCCTCCAGCATTTCAGCAGCCAGAAAATGATGATGGGCCAAACGGATGAATTGTGCCATAGGGATATGCTATTAACTTGCAGTCATTCTCGGGTTGTGGCAAACTTCTTGAGATACACCGGAAAAACTTTTCAGAAACAAGGAAATTACAAAAGCGCATTGCTGCCATGCAATAAAAATAATGATATAATCCCCATCAGCATCTTATTATTGCAAAACAGTAATCTCATTATTATGGAAAAGAAACATTTGGTTTCATTTTACATTAAAGCCAACGTGGTGGATTTTCTTGTAATAACGAGAAGTTTTCTTGTAAGAGCACTGGAAGAGGTTTTCTTCCGACAATGACATCCTTTCTTTTAGGAATGAAAGGTTTTCTTGTAATGATGATGCGTTTCATCATAATAAGAATTTCCGTTTCACTTTGAATTCTAGTATTGCTTTTGTATTTTTGTATTCAAGATGGAGAGAGAAATCCTCTCTTGGGATTCCAAGAGATCAAAATTGGCTGTAATCTCTAGGTGGGCGTGTCATGCATTCTTTCCAGCGTCAATCACAGCAACACTTAACAGTCATGGCTATTTGTGAGCACATTTATGCGGAAGAGGGTGGACAGCGCTTTCGTCCAAATGTGTTCTGCTTCCCTGTGATGCACCATGGACAGCAGTTTGCATCAATGTGTTTTGTTCATTTCACAAGTCTCAAATTAGATTTTAAAAGATTAGATTTTCTCAAATCACATTATGGCATAAATAAATAAATAACACTACTTACCGCTAACATGAACGACCTAAAGATTATATAACACATCTCCATATTTGGCATTGTGTACGTACCTTGGTGCGCGGATGGAACCCACGGAAGGCGCTGCTCTTGAAGACGTTGCGGTTCCTCCTGCATATTATCGCGACTGCCATGACAATCACGACAATCACCAACGACACCGGCGTCAAAACAGCCAGGATCCAGAGGTTACTTGGTACACTCTTCACGACAGCTGCTCGAGAGAACACACAAACACACACACAGAGTGATTATAAATCAATCCTCTTCTTCTTTTACTTAGCAGTAAAAAAAATCCATCTTCTCTCTATCTCTCACACACAAACACACACACATGGTTAATCCTCCCTCTGTCAGAACTTCTTGTCCCTTGTTAGCTCATAATGAGCTAAAACAAAAACAGTTTGTGCTGTAGCTGTTTAACTGTGGGATTAGACCTTCCTCGGAGAAGCATGGGTGTGTGTGTGTGTGTGTGTGTGTGTGTGCATGTGTTTGCTGTGTGTTTAGTAACACAAGGCTGGGGATTTGTAGAGATGACGGGTCGAATGTAGAGACTTTTCTAAAAGAGTATGAAATATGTTTTTATATTGTTTATAATGTGTGTTAGTGCCCTTGGGTGGGTTGGCACCACATCCAGCGTGTACCCTGCTTTGTTCCTGATTTACACCAGCAGGTTATTCCTGTCTTAGGAAAGATTAAGTAGAAGGGACTAGGTCGAAGGTGATATGGTGTGGGTCAGGACTCTCTAAAGTTAACCTCCCACTTCTCTCAAGAAGATCAGAAGCATTGTCGTACGCTCTGCTTGAACCTGGACGAAGTAACCCAGTGTGAGGGCCATGGTCTGGGAGTCGACCATGTTTAGGGTTTTGGCTGCAGATGTGCCAGCCATTGGAGCGCCATCCACCTGGACGTAGTAGGTCATCTCGGCTGGGTTCTTAGGTCCGGGTAGGCGCCGGATAGAAACCATCTGCAACATAACACCAAGGTTCATATTGGTTAAACAAGTGAAGTCAAGTCGAAGACAAAGTGAAAGACAAAATCAAGTAGCATCAGGGTGGGGTACACCCTGGTCAGGCTGCCAATCCATGGCTGAAAAATCCATTTAAATAGACAAAAGCGTAATTTCACACAGCTTTATATGACAGATAGATCTACCTGCACTGTGTATCTACTGACGGTGGTGGCTCGTTTGATCCTGAGGCCGTGACGGCCAACGACAAGAAAGAGCTCTGCTAAACGCTGCTCCATCAGACTAGCAAAGCTCTGATAACTGCCTTCCAGCGAGGAACTGTCGACATCTTGAATTACTGTGAGAGGGGGGAAAAAAAAGAGAGAAATCAAAGGGACAGAAAGGACGAAGTTATCTTTCTTTTCATTCCATAACCAAAAATTGCAATTACAGCCAGGCCGACCTTGTGAGAGCACGTTCCTCCATGCCGGCAGTGATAAAAGAGAGAACGAGCAAGACAGAGAGCAGGTGTGCATAGGGAGAGAATGGGATTTTCAATTCCCTATTTGCTTTTCTCACATTATTCAGTTTGACTTTATGTGCAGGTTACACACCTAGCGTCAGAGCTCTGTCCTGTAGCACCTACTTTTTAAAAGAGAAGTTTATTATATAAGGTAATAATGTTGCATTCTGCTGTCAGTTTCACCTTCACACATTGTCTTAATTTGTTAAGGGACAGGGATTATGTTATAGTGTATAGAAAATAATGTATAAATTAATCTAATAATAAAAGGAGTGAATAGGATTTATTTAGGTTTTAGTAGGTGTCAAATTATACATCAGTACTTTACAAGAAGTAATTCTGTGTATATTGGAAATAAATCATAGGCCAAGTAGAATAATCATAAATTTGCTTCAAGAGGTGATAAATCAATAATAGTGTCCATGCTTATGGGCAGACATACTCACTCACTCACTCATTCATCGTCTATACAGCTTTATTCTGTATACAGGGTTGTGGGAGCCTGGAGTCTGTCCCAGGAGACTTGGGGCACGAGGCAGGTTACAATCTGGATAGGGTGCCAATCCATCGCAGGGCACACATACACTCACTATGGGCAATTTGGGAACGCCAATCAAAATGTCTAAACATCTAAAATGCTGACCTCCAAGGAACGCCACGGCCCAAACACATGGAAATAGCTTGGAGTGAGGTCAGGACAGTAAATGTTAATGGGGAAGAATGCAGTGGGCTCCGAGGCACCTCGGCCCGGGGGTCATTCACAGAAATACGGACTTCTTTAAAACTCCCTCATCACCATACTATGCTTGAAGTTTTCTAGAAATGTCAATTGGTTTTACGCCTGCATTCCTGGTTTGACTTGAATGCCCCTCGTAGCTAATATTAAACATCCTAAAATGAATTTCTGCTTGAAAATGAAATGGCATATGAACATATTATTTGACATTAATTTAGCATCAAGAAAGCTTGCTAATCTGTTGTGCTTCATTTGTGCCAGGAAAACTCTTTCAGTATCTTTCTCCCTATTTTGTATATACTCAGTAATCTAAGACACGTCTGAAGTTTACATCTCTAACATTATACTGGAACTATGATACTAGCAGATACAAGAGGCCAACAGCTACCATTTTATCACTGTCCAAACTGCATATCTACATAATCACATAGCCATCTCAGACTGTGCCGCTGTTTGGTATCTCAAAGCAGACTTGATTCTATCATGTCTGACTCTGTATGATTCTCTTATCTATATAAAAAATACAAAGGGCAAATTTACATCACACCGTGCTAAAGTAGCTTCAGCCTCAGACTGCAGACGTGGCCTAAAAAAATCTGAAAATCTTAAGAAAAAGCTTAAGAAATAAACAACAGATGAGATGCTCAACTCGTTGATTCAGGAAATCCTTTGTCCCCAGAACCATACAGTTCTTCAAAACATGGCACTTGAAAACCTCTACAACTTTGGTAAAAAAAAAAAAAAATTATCATTATGATTACATTATTTGTCACATGTACCTTACAGCACACTAAAAAAAATTTTTTTTTTATATTTAAAAAAATAATTTTTTAATGATTTTTTTTTTCACATATTCCTGATAGGAACCTGGTGTCAGAGCGCAGGGTCAGCCAGGATACAGCCCCTAGAGCAGATAGCATTAAGGGCCTTGATCAAGGGCCCAACAGTGCAACTTGTGCTGGTGCTTGAACCGTCCAATCAGTAACCCGTTAACCGCTTGAGCCACCAATGGTCATGTTGATAAAAAAATAATTAACCACTTCAAAAATGACATGAAATCGCTGCAAATATCACTTCTCAGACTTTGGCTATGTTCACATCACAAGACACTCTTTATGCTTAGTTCAAGTCTATACTGGTGGTGTATAATACAGTGTACTGTATAAATTATACACAGAAGCACAGGGGATTGTATAATAATTGTCATAAGCCTCTGTCACTTTTAATTTGTAGTTTTGTTACAAAAATAAACAAGCAAATTTCAGACAGCAAGCATGCCATGAGTACATGACAACATTTACATTATCCTAATAAGCAAATTATATAAACTTAATTTTTAGCCAAACTATTGCTTTATATTAAGGCCAGGCACAATTGACATGAGTATCACTGGAACCAAATGCGTCATAACCAATCTGCATACAAATAACTTGAGTTTTCTCTTCATGTAGGCACCTGAATTGCAGCGCTCTTGTAGGAAATTACTGTCACTTTTTCGCATGCTAACAGGAAAGTTCGGTAATCAAACTACACAGGATTAGGTATCTGGAGGGGGAATGAAGTTACCTGTTATTACCCAGTATTCCCTGGTGGCCACTGAGGTGTTCAGGTTGTGGTACTCGAGCGCTGAAACAGACAGATAGCAGATGAACTGAAAAAGGTCTTTAATGAAACATGGAGTATTGGGGTGGAGTATTTTGTATTTTTTAGATTGTGGAAATTAAATATTGGACTCGAGTGCGATTTTTCAGCTTTCTATCTCGGAAACAAAACTCTTTGCTTAGGTTGCATCACATGGCATGAGTAACAGCAGTAAGATGGACAAACATCACCTTCAGAAACATTTCCTCGTATGAACATTCGTATATTCAGGGCATTTTCACACAGGTGAATTATAATGAAAAGATATTTAACTGTTATATAGTGACCACTACCTGGCCATACATGGTGTAGAGTCATTGCTGCATAGCTAACTTTTAGCCTGTACAATTAGCCTGATGCATGGCTACGTAGCTAACTAATCAATGACATTATATCAGTGTTATCCTGACTGTATATACATTTGCAGCATTTGGTAGACGTCCTTATCCAGAGCAATTTTAGATTTCATCTCATTATACATCTGAGCAGTTGAGGGTTCCAAGTCTTGCTCAAGGGCCCAACAGTGGCAACATTGTGGTGCTGGGGTTTGAACCTGGGACCTCAACTTCTGAGTTACCCCTGCCCCAGAAGTGTAATGACTGCATACCGTATTAACAGAGTTATTCATCATTGATTCATACTAGTACTGTACATACATACACCTTAATGAATAATCAAAAACTACTTCAGTTCTGAATTTCCTTATTTGTGTCACATAATAATGATTAGTGCATACTGTAATACTGATATTTACTAAAGTAAATATGTGTAAAGTTCACGGTACCAATGCCAGCCCAAATACAACAGAAGAAAAGAAGTAAAGTGGCAGTGTAACCTTCAACTATTGAAAACTGAGATTTAAAGGCAGTAATTAAGCAGAAGGTTAAAATACAAAAGGCAAAAATTAAAGTGAATAAATGCATAAAAGAAAAAACTGAATTAAAAACCTATTGCACTGATAAGTTCACAGTATTTAATTTATCTTAATTTGCACACAGAGAGTTCCTTTATTTTTTACTACATAGCCGCCTTTGCTTTGTAAGGAATCTTGCACTTGATTTTCTTTTGGTGCGCACTATATTTTTCATCTCCTAGTAAAGATAATGGTTTATACTATATAGAATAACACATTTAAAGGTAGAAGTTGTGCTTCTACAAAAAGTTGACTTATTTCTGTGGTTTTTATTTAGAATGCAGCTGATGGAAGCTACAAAGGTATACTGTATGAAGAGCATGATACAGTAAGTCACACACCAAATCATGTGCCACACAGAGACTAGCAAAAAGCAAGTATCTTTTTTAAATTATTCATTTGGATCCTGTATGTGCCATACAATTAACTATCAATCATACCTTTAGAAACCGTTTATTTGGTTTTTGGTTATGAGCGCAGTTGGCTTGGATGACTTGGCTAAGCAACATTTAAGCTTTATTTAAAACTAGAATTTTTATATTCACTGTTTTGCAACAAAATTAAAACTTAATTTTTGTAGTTTTGAGAAAATCTATGGCCAAAACATGGTGTTGGTGCTAAAAAAAGTGTCTCACCTAGATGAGACAGTGAATTTTCAGATATGATCATATAACACAATTTTTCATACTTAATGCTTCTTATCTCCTGATCAATGCTTCTTTTTTTGTGCACACTTATATTTTAATCAGATAAAAAGAAACACATTTGCTAAATAAATTTTCACGCCCTTTTATGAAGTCTGTAACTTATTTTTCATTATTATTCAAACTCTTTCTATGATCTTAATTGTCATTCAGATGAAACTTTGCCAATTTAGATTTCGCATGAAAAGAAATAAACCTGAAAAAGTGTATTATTCTAAAATGCAAAATTGTTAAGATATTGCAACATGAATTTGATATGGTTACGAACACTACAGATTATTTGCCCTGTAAGCTGTAAAGTTTTTACAGGTCATTTGCTTCTAGAAGCTTACACCAATTTTATTATCAATACATTTATAAAAGAAATATAAATTAATTTGAATTATAAATGAGTATAGTTTGAAGTGAGACAGTATAACTCTGAATATAAAGTCATCTCTCCAAAACGGCTGAAGTTAGCAACTTGAAATTTTTAGGGAAGCAAGACTGGTCACTTCCATGTTGCATAAACTTCAGAAGTAGCTTCTTTACACACATTTTCTGTATTATATATATAACATAAAAAAATTTAATCACCACCAATACTGTGTTTCGGCCGCTTTACATATCGCTCATATACAAAGTAGTATACATTCTAAAGGTATTCAGCAATATAGGCATAGTAAAAAGATATACAAATTTTTTTTATTAAACTTGAGAAACATGACATGTTCCGAAAAAAAAAATTTTTTGATATTCTAATAACCTACAAATAAAGTTCTTTATAATTTTTACAATCCTTGTAAAAATTTTCCTGGAATGTTATCCAAATAATTTCTGGTAAACTAAAACTGGAGATGTAAGATGAATACGGCCTTAATTTTACAAAACTCTAGGGAATCTTTGAGAAAATATGCAAATTCTTTTTCCATAGAACTTTTACTTTTAAATTAAATCCCATCAGTTGTTTAGAATTCTTTACTGTCTACACTGCTATAAAATTTCCACAAGTTACAAAGAAGCTCTTCTTCTCCATGCAAATAATAAAAAAATTATTCCTTGGTCTTTGATGAATTATAGATTCTCTTTAAAAGCAATACTGTGTAACATAATATTACAGCTGCTCGTGCACATCTCGTGGGATGGAAATCCTATAGATGTTTAGGAAAAAATTTAACTTTTTTTGAAAATCTATAGAAATCTAAGGAATGTATGTAGAAAAGGTTCTACTGACATGTTTCAATAGACAAATCGTTTAAAACAAGTTCTAAAGACTGTGGAAAAAAATCATAAAAAAACAAATTGAACTTCTATTGAATAGAAATCCCTTAGAACCTCTAGAAAGGTCTTGAGGAAGAAGATATAGAAATACAGTTCTATGGAAAAAAAATCCTTTACCACAAAATCCTTTACCACAGGGTAAATTTTTTTTACTTTTATTACTTTTTATTTATTTTATTTATTTATATATCAAATTATTAATATAATCATTATTAATAAGTATTAATAAAATGTTATTATTATTATTATTATAATTATTACTGTTATTGTTAGTCTTATTAATTCTGTTATTATTAGTAGTAGTAGTATTATTAGCATTATTATTAATAGAAGCATTTTATATGGACCACTATTTCTATAGAATCTTTTCTTACAGAAGAACTTGAGTTCAAAAACTTTACAGAAATCCAGATTTTCTTTAACAAAAGATTTTTGATAAGATTGTGAGCTATATTAGTCCCATAGCTCCAACTAAAGAAGCAAAAGTCTGACACCAAACGGTTACTAACGATTAAACTACCTTTGCTGTAAATGGAGAATCGTGCAAATTTGATTCCTTTAAGACTCTTGTGTGAGAAATATACTCTCACAGGTTTGTATTGTTCTTTTATTACTGTGGAAATGAATGTAAATGTGTTACTCACGCTCAGCAATGATCATGGGGGGAAAGAAAAGGAAATATCCGACCAGCTCCGCACTCAGCTGGTTAATTAGCGCGCTCGCCACGGTGCCGTTCAGCGCCACACTGCCGTTCCACACCACATACACCAAGGATACGGCCAGAGAGTTTCCTGTCTGATAGGTGTTTAAAATCTGCCCACACACAAACACACACATACAGAGTGAAAGAGAAACACACACACACACACACACACACACACACACCTCATGAAAAAAATATCTTTTTGCATAGTGTTTCAATTGTTACCAATATCAAACTAATTTCTCTTTGTGGATCTAAAACAGAGGAGCACCTAAGTACCTCAACTGAAAGATTTCCATAGAAGTCTTCCACTTTCTCCTGAGCTTCTGAGAACACATTCATCAAACGCTGCTCCATGACCTGGATGAACCCACACGACTTGATGTTGTCTGTCGGATTCACAAACCTGAGAACTGATCCAGAACACATGCGGCTCATTAACAATAACAGTGAATGAAATGCCTTCCGGCTTAAACCTCTGAATATACATTTCTACACTTATTATTAAACATCTCACTAGTTGGAACCACTTTTGCCATTAGAACTGCCTTAATTCTGCATGGCATATATTCAACTAGGTGCTGGAAACATTCCTTAGGGATTTTGGTCCATATTTACATCATAACATCACACGTTTTTCTGCAGCTTTGTTGGATTCACATCAATGATTAGAAAAGCCAGTTCCACCACATCCCACTGGCGCTCTATTGGATTGAGATCTGGTGACTGTGGAGGCCATTTAAGTACAGTGACCTCATTATCGTCTTCAAGGATTTTGATATGATTTTACAGTACCTTTGTGACATGTCGCGTTATCCTGTGGTCTTAAAGGGATGGACATGGTCAGCAACAATACTCAGGTAGGCTGCGGCATTTCAACAATGCTCAGCTGGTCCTAAGACCCAAAGTGTGCCAAGAAAATCTCCCCCATAGAGTTACACTACCAGCAGCCTAAACCACTGATACGAGCAGGATGAATCCATGCTTTCATGCTGTGTATGCCAAATTCTGACCCTACCATTTGAATGTCACAGCAGAAAACCTTGCAAAGTTTTTCCAATGTTCTACTGTCCAATTTTGACAATATGCCCATGAGAATTTTAGGCACAGTTTCCTGTTCTTAGCTTGTGTGGTCTTCTGCACCTGTAGCCCATCTGCTTCAAGGTTCGACACGCTGTGTGTTCAGAGATGCTCTTCAGCATACCTTGACTGTAACAAGATGTTATTTAAGTTAAACTGTAAACTACCATAGATAGTTGTACATTAAATTGTAAATACTCAAACCAGCCCATCTGTACTACTCAACCACCATGCCACGTTCAAAGTCACTTAAATCACCTTTCTCTTCATTCTGATGCTCGGTTTCCACTACAGGAGATCATCTTGACCATGTCTATATGCCTACATGCATTCAGTAAGTAAGTTTTTTAACATCTACAGTTAAGTGCTTTGCAGTTTCTATACTAGATGCCCTCTGTGATTTGGTAAAGGTAGTTTTTTTTTTAATCCATATATGTATGGCTTTCCTGAATCATGATAAAGTCAGAGGAGATACACTCAAATGCTGCTATGGCTCTACTTCGGTGCAGAGATTTCTTTGGAGTATAAGGGTCTAAGAGTGTATGTTTGAAGCTGCTGAAATTATATAATACACTGTCTGGCCAAAAAAAAAAAAAAAAAACATTTCAGAAGGGTCAAATTATTGGAATGCATCAAGCAAAGAAAACAACTAAGGAGTTAGGAAGGATAGTGCTGGAACATCAACTTTGTGGAAAAAATGTGGGCGGAAAAAATCATGAGTGCAGATCACTTTAAGTGCACTGCTCGGTAAAAATCAACAGTAAAAACCCATAACTATGTTTAATAGTAAATGTAAGAGCATTTGCCTACACACAGTGTGATGAGAATTCACAAGGTTGGGACTAAACATCTTTGTGGCCGTAAGAAAACCACTTGTTGTGAGCAATGGAAAAAGGTCATGTGATCTGGTTAGTTTAGATTGACCCTATTCCAGAGTGTCAGGGTAAGAAGGGAAGTGCGTGAAGCGATGCACCCATCATGTGTCCCATCACCCATCACATCACCCAGTGTTATGATCTGGGGTCGCTGGGTTTGCTCAGGTCTAGGGTCAGCAACGTTATGTGGCAATAAAATGAAGTCAGCTGATGACCTGAATGTACTGAATGATCAAAAGTGACAAAGTGGTTCTGGAAGCATGAGAAATCAATTTCACACATGAACCAGCCACCGCGTTGTGTGCTGTAATTAAAGCTAAAGGTGACTGAATTAAATGTTAAGTGTGGACCTTTTTTATTGGCCAGGCAGTGTATGCGATACTCTATGAACACATAATCAGGTATTAGTACTGTATAATTAAACCAAGCCATGTAATCAGAGTTTCATTACATTTCCCCATGTTATATCTTATACACAAAGTCCTATATGTTTAATCTCACCTACTATTTATTTTATATTCAATTTGTAATTCAAACAAGATCTAATCTTTTCATTCGACTTAATGCTAGCTGATTGTTGAAGATGTGAACATTTTAGATAAAAATAACCATTTAATATTTATTGTACTGTAAATTAGTATAATGACTTTTTTCCATTTAACAATATTATTTAACAAAAGTGTGCCTGATATAAAGATTATGATATAATGCCGCATTCACTAAGTGCTACATGTCTAGAAATCTCAATATTACTACCATAATCAGCATTTTGTTCATTGTTCTTTTGAATCCTGCACATTACATTAATATAATCTTTAATTTCCTGATAGAGCAAAAGCATCAACAAGCTTCAACTCACACAATCAGTGCGCAGCCTTTCACATACATAATGTGCAGCCTCACCCGTTTTGAGCTGCAGATGGATGCCCGGAGCAGACTGCCAGGAAGCTGCAGGGATGGGGACGGCCAACACCACGGGTGCGTGCTGTCTGAGGTCACTCAGGAGCTTATCAAAGCCATAGGAGGTCAGAGTCTCCACCACTGCTGCTGCCACAAACACTGTTTTCTCGCTCATGACGTAATATCCCAGGGTGACGTTGGAGGGTGTGCACACATCACGCTCCAGCTGAGACAAACACACAAAATTAGTGTTACATATAGCCGCAGTCAATGCGTGAAAATGGGTTTCTGGGGAACAGATTGAACTACTTTGAATCAGCATGAATTGCTAAACAAAAACAATTCTGAATCAGTATGGATCATTTCTGAATTGCAAAAAATCTGAATCAGTACAAATCAGGATGACTTTCTATAAAAATTCTGAATTAATACAAATCAGTATGAATTGTGAAATAGATCCAAATCAGTCTGAAATACTAAAAAAAAAAAATCAGTACGAATTGTTAAATAGATCCGAATCAATCTGAACTGCTAAAAAAATCTGTGTCAGTACAGTTCGGGCTGACGGTCTAAAAAAAATCTGAATTCAGTACCAATCAGTACGAATTGTTAAATAGATCTGAATCGGTCTGAATTGATTTAAAAAAATCTGAATCAATACAGATCGGGCTGACTTTCTTAAAAAATCTGAATCAGTACAAATCAGTATGAATTGTTAAATAGATCTGAATCGGTCTGAATTGATTTTAAAAAATCTGAATCAATACAGCTCGGGCTGACTTTCTTAAAAAATCTGAATCAGTACAAATCAGTATGAATTGTTAAATAGATCTGAATCGGTCTGAACTGCTAAAAAAAAATCTGAATCAGTATTAATCAGTCTGAATTGTGTAATAAATCTGAACTTATCTGCATCAATATAAATCATGCTGAATTGCTTAAAAAATATATCTGAATCAGTTTCCATCTAAATTATCTTAACCAGTCCAAATCATTCAGAATCAGTCTGAATCAAGCAGTCTGAATCATTCCAAATGTGTATGAATCAGTAAGACTGGAGTGAGGAAGACAAGAGGAGGCTGGTCAAGAGAGATAGGAAGATAGATGAATGTAGAGGAGAAAAGGAGAGATGAGGAAAAAGACAGAAAGAGAAATGGAAGATAAAATGGAATAAAGAGCTACTGTACAGAAGATGGATGCATATACTGTACTGTATGGACTGAGAAAAATTCAGAAAGTATGAGAACTGAGAAAGGAAGAAATATGTAGAGAAAGAGCAAATAAGAGAGACAGAGACAGTGAATATAAAGTGAGTAAGAATTAAAAGATATGGGAAAAGGTTAGGAGAACGTAAATATCGGGGGAAAAAATGAAATGAAATGAGAGGTAGTACAAGAGGAGATACAAGACAGAAAGAGCGAAAGAGGGAGATACAGAGACAGGATATAGAAACAGGTAGAAATGGAGAGAGAGAGAGAGAGAGAGAGAGAGGAAAGAGTGGGCGAGAGACAAACAGACAGCTCCAGAAGCAGCGCTCTCCGACAGCAGACAGCGCTAATTCTCGGGTTGAGTCACTCGCGTGGTGGGTAGAACAGACACTGACACTCACTTCAACCCGTAATAACAACAATCTCCAGTGTCACACTCGTTTACCGTTATATAGAGCATTTTGCTATTTCCTGATCATTACCGATAGCTAGAGAACGACTCCTCGGTCGGGATCTGTTCAAATGTTCATAAGCGTTCAGTGCGACTTTACAGAGTTCATTAAAACTGAATTATACAAGACAAGTGGATTTTAGGTTTCATTTAGAGCCTCTCACAAAGAGTAATCATTTGTTGTCTATTAAATATCTTATACTGTAATGTGGATACGATGAACCATAAATCTCATCGCTTAGGCTATTTGTTTATATGAAGTTTAATAAAAGTAATATTAATAACTGTAATAACTAAGTAAACCTTGGAGTTCGTTTCCTACAACAGCACATCTCGAATTATTTCACAGTTATTCGCCAACAATTGAAATGTTCTATTTATTAAAATATGATATCATCCATTTATAGTTACATTTAGGGTTGCAAAACATCAACAAACCAATTCCTGTAATCACTTTCAAAGCAGCTATTAACAACCATTCCCACATAAACTTACAAGATAAAAAGCCCGTTAGCACTTACAGTATTCTCAGTACTTATCCTGTATAAAGGGTCGCGGAGGGGCATGAAGCCTATCCTATCAGACTTGGGGCACGATGCGGGGTACACCCTGGAGAGGGTGCCAATCCATCGCATCTAGGGGCAATTTGGGAATGCCAATTAACACAATCAACATTTCATTGGACTGTGGGAGGAAACTAGAGTATCCAGAGGAAACTCACCATCACAGTGAGAACATATAAAACTCCATGCACACAGCCCTGAGGCGGGAATCGAACCCTTGACCCTGGAGGTGCTAACCACTATGCCACTGTGCCGCCTAAAACCCTATCATGTTAACCAAATAAAATTTTTTTAAAAATTAATAAACGCAAATTTTTCTGTCCTGTAGACTTTTTTTTGTGAAAGATCACAAACAACTGGGACATGCATTTCACTGTGCTATAAGGTACATGTGACAATTATCTTAACCAATATATAAATAAATAATAATCTTAGCTTAAATTTTATAATGCACTAATGTTGGATGTCATGTTAAATGTCAGAAAGTTTTTTTTTTTAAAGAACAATATGCTTTCTTTCCATTTATTATTAGTTGACCTTATGTAGAAAACCTGTGAATGATCTGTTACTATAATTTATAAATGAGTCTGACACGTCACCTGCTCATGTATAAACTTAGGCTCATTAAATTCAATTTCCCAGCAGCACAATGGACTATAAACTCCACCACATAATCACTTACATGACCCACTTTGCAAATCACTTTTATTCAATTACTAACTCAGCACACCTTTTAATTATATATTTTTTTATTTTGCCTTTATTTGTCACATATACATTACACATTGCACATTGCAATTCTTTCTTCACATATCCCAGTGTAACTGGGGTCAGAGCGCAGGGTCAACCATGATACAGCACCACTGGAGCAGAAAGGGTTAAGGGTCTTGATCAAGGGTCCAACAATGGCAACCTGGTGGAGCTGGGCCTCAAACCGCCAACCTTAGTGCCTCAGCTCTCAGAGCTACCACCGCCTGTCTTTAATCATATCTCAAACTATCATACTGTATGTTGTCATTTATTTAGTTTAGCTTCACAGATCTCAGCCTCGGATTCCTAATATCACTGTTCTGGGGTTGCCACATGTTTGATTCTCATTCCCTCCTCATAATTGATTATATTAAGTTTTCTAGAAGGAACTGTTCATTTTGCATTTACTGAAGGAGTGTATAGGGTCAGGCATTGTAACATAACAAGATAAAGCTATTACTTTTCACGCATGAGGAAGTCTTCATGATAAAGGTGTTTGCACTTTTTTATGTTGTTACAAGTTCCTTTTTATCTTATTAACTTCAAAAGAGGAAAAGCACTGCATGAAAAAAACAGTGTATGTATTACAGTTTCCAGAACTGCATTTTTGACATGCCTGATAATTACGATAATTGAGTGCCAGATGGTGGGTCTGGAGTGCAGGTGTCTGCTGGATATACTGTACTGTATAGTGTATGCTCGATATGTAAGAAATAATTTCTGAATATGGCTTTAGTATTTTGATATTTATTAAACTATAATTTCATTAAAGAGAAATTTTATTTAGCCCTAGCTCTGTGATTGGTTGATGGCTCTTATGCATACTTAGAAGTGCTTTTTTCTGTATCGATACAAAATATGTACTGTATAGTGGTACCTCGACATATAAACTTTCATTTTCATCTTAACAAGTAAATTTTTTTAAGAGTTTGCTTCGGCATACAAACGAATGAAACGAGCTGAACCGCTGGCTATGTTATCCGTATGTCCGAGAGCCATTCAAAACTTGTTTGCGTCAGTGGAAACCCAAGTGAAGCGAGTTATATATATGCCTTCACTTATATATATTTTTTTTTTCTTTTTTTTTTTTTTGTGTGTGTGTGTGTGTGTGTGTGTGTTTTGCATTTTGTGCAAGATTTAGTGAAGACTTAGCACCATTTGTCCCAGGAATGTTAGCAAAGTTGGTAGCAAGAAGAAAACAGAGCCACTTTCAGTTTCATTTTTAAAGCAGCCGGTGCCAAGAGGAATAAGAGGTGCCTTTATGGCAGCTGATAAGGTTAATTGAGGTTTAATGTCTATTTATTTCATATTTTACTACATTTACATGTCTTTTCTAAATGATTTGATTGTTTTTATATGCAAAAATATGATTAAAGTGTTGGAAATATATGGGTAATGTTGGTAATATTTTTGGAACGGATTATCTGCATTTACATTCATTCCTATGGGAAAATGCATTTAGCAATATAAATTCTCGTATTAAGAACTTGCCTCAAGAATGGATTAAATTCATGTGCCAAGGTAGTGCTGTACATAAAGAAATCTTTCCATCCAGCACCATAAAGCGTTCTCCAATGAGCTCCTCTGTGGGAACGCTGATATGGAGCCCTACAACAGAGGATTTCCAGCTTTCAGAAAAGAATATAAGTATAATATATTTAGATTATAAAACAATCCAAAGAACCCTTAATAATCACTTTTTTACTGAGCTTTCCACCACTTCTCACCAAACTACAGTATTTTTTTGTTTTGTTTTTTCTGGTCCTGGTGGTGTGAAATTCGAATAGAAAATGGATCAAAAGTATCAATTTCCTTCTGATTTAGATTCAGCAAAGACTAATAGGTGAGAAAACACCCTTCGAATGTGAGAAGATGCCGGTTTACACAAAGCTTTAGACAATTCCCAGATGCTTCCAAAGAGAGGAAATCGCCCTACATGTTCTCGCACGATGCGGAGAAGACAGCGTGTTCAATACAAACACTTCCCACACCACTGCCCACTCACCGCCCACTTCACCGTGAAACTACAATTCCCATGGTGCAATGGTGATACAAATCCAAATACACATCAGACCCTAAGTTTGATTGGAGCACTGCAGGGGCATATGCTAGTGTAGATACAGGAATAGAACTTTAGTTTGAAATAAACAGCTTTTTTTAATTACAGGATGCATATATGAGGTTAGGCTCTGTCTCCATGGCAACAAACTAATTTATGGATGGTTTAGTTTAATTATTTCATTTAGTGATTTTTATTTTCTCCATAGTGTAGATTTCTCACAGGGAGAAACGCTAAGTAGAGCACATTGGCTAGATTAATTACCTGGATGCGAATGTTTGAGTCATTAAAGGCCTTCTGTAGTGCCAGGGTCAGACCTTTCACCAAGCTCTGTCTCAGTCCACTCTCCAAATAATTCCTCTTCATCTGGATAGACAGAACTGAAGAAAAAATCACACACACACACACAATTTTAAATAATAGGTCACTAAATACAAATACTGTACAATATTTCTGACGTGCATCAGGTATAAACAGTATTACTGTATTTAATGAGACCTAATGAGACCTCATTTCACTTCCAAATTCTGTACATTATTTTACTGTTTATGTGCACTTGCAACTGTAGGTCAATGTATCCAAGAAAATAATTGCCTACATCACAGGGAATATGAATTGTTCTATTCTGATCAATAACTTCAAAATAAATGCCACTACCTGTGTAAAAAAAAAAACACACACTTGGATGCTAAATTCATTTTGCCTGTCATGCATTTGCAAAGCAAGCACTTTGCAGTGTGTAGACTCGACTCCAATGCCTTGACTAATAATTGACTAAATGTCTAGAATCGATGAATCAACTCTTTTGGGATCAAATCCAACCACAAAAGCACACTGATGACCTAACAGTCGTGCAGTCGTTCTCGTGAACATTCAGCGATCAGAACACCTGATCCTTGACAATTGATGGATAACTTGTCACCAATTTGGGAACTGTACACACAATTGTTCATGAACACCACTGGCACATTACAAGAGCTCGGCTGGGAGTTATTGCCACATTGCTCATACAGTACTGATCTCACTCCAAGCCATTTCCACATGTTTGGGTCATTAAAGGAGTTCCTGGGAGGCTGGCGTTTAAGGACTGTAGCAGGCAGTCTGATCATCTGACGTACTGAGAAAACATTCCACCTTGGTGGCATTTAAGCGCTAGTGAAACACTAGGATAAGTGCTTTAGTGTAGCAGGAGATTATATAGAGAAATAAAGGAAGTTTTTACTCTCTCTCATAACCGTGTTCTGTTATTCTCAAAAGTCCCAGTTTGACCTGAATGCTCGTGTTAGAAAAAACTAAATAATAAAGTGTTTACCAGTGGATTTTTATTTAAGAGCATTCAGTAATTGCACCTATATGCATAATTACTGCATATATTATCTGAGTGAAATTAAATAGTTTTACATTTTGAGTCACTATTTTATATGGAAATGTATGTTGAAAGTAACCAGATCAAGCCATCTCTACCACTTGGTAGAGGTATCGCATGCTAAAAGAATCCACTATATGATGTTGTGTATTTAAATAGTCTGACTTTTTAAATGCTTTGTACCATATCACAACGCATAGCACTTTGTTAGACGTTTTTGTGACTACATTAATACTTTTACCATGAAGCAAAACCTCAAACAGTTGGAACAGGCCTATAGTGGGGACTGTTAAAAATAAACATTGACTGTTGTATATTACTGTCCTAAGAAATAAAACAGGCAAAGAAAAAAAAAACTTTAATTTCTATTTAACAAAAAAGAACCTTAAAAAATCTTAAAGGTACTTTTGGTTACTTCTAGCAACAACTGTGTGCCATACTGTACATGAATAGAATGAGCTGCCTTTGAATGAAATGCCTTTTATTTGTATTAATAAAAGTAGAAATAATTTTTTTTTTGCATTTGCGTTATTTAAAAAAATACATTTTAGTACACATTTGAAGGTAGCAATTTTTTAAAACATTTTTTGTCTAGACACTTTCAGTTTTAACTAAATTCGACTTTGAGTAATTATCTGTTCTTTCACTAAACTACAATTTCCCTGTGTGTTTTCCATCCCTGCGAATGATTAATGCTTGTGAGACATTTTCTTTACTTTTACGCTTTACTTGGTCCCCACTTTCCTTGCATTTTGGTGTGGTAAAGGTCATGTTACCACTATGCTTCACTTTATGTCCTCTGTATTTTTTCTATGTCTAATCTATCAGCCATTTGGGCATTAGTGGTTCATTGGTAGGCTTCTCACATCCAAGCCAATGCTTCACACTCAGCCACTGGGGTTGCAGAGCAGCCTCAGGTCTAGTCCAAAGACTCAATAACAATGGGAGAGTTGCTTCAGAAAGGGCATTCAGTGTAAAACCTGAGCCAAAATCAAATGTGCAGAGTGGATGATCTGCTGTGGTGAGGCCTAATTGGAGTAGCTGAAAGAACAACAACATCTGGCAGATATTTAAACACCAGCGCCAGAATACTGCGGGATAGATGACGGTGTTTGGTGTGTGTGCACAGAAATGTATACTGAATCTCCTTAGCGATGTTTGCACCCAAGAAATCATTTATAACACCCTCAACAGACTGGTTCTACTGGAAGCTGGACAAATGTCCATTTAGCATCATCTGTGAATGAGAAACATGCCTGTTTTTCCCTATGAAACTAGAAACAGTCAGCATATGCATGGCCATTTGACTTTTTTGACTCAAAGGTTATTAAGATTCAGAGGTTAAAAACTATAGATGAATGGCTCCCATCCACTGCAACAGGAAAACACTCGTCCTGTCATCCGGCATTCATGAGTAGAAATCCGATGATACCCACCCATGACTGGGAAAATTTACCCTGCTCTGTACTGACACTAGTGATGGGGGGGTTGGAAAGTGCTTTAGTTTTGAGTGTGTTACATCCCCCCGCCACTCCCAACAGTGCGTGGGCAGCAGTTTGTAAAAGATTCAGCTGGAGTCACATGTCTCAAAGGAAGCATGTGACAGCCTTTCCCCCAGCAGATAGCTTCTGGTTAATAGAGAAAGGTGCTAAAATGTAACATGTGCTGGGAATGTACTATGACCGAATTTGGAAAATCAAGTAAAACTAAAAAAGTATTGTATACACTTTATGCATTAAATGTGTTTTTTTCCTGGTTCATCAGAACATAATCAGAATTTTTACCCTGAACATTAAGCCTATGTATATTTAATAAACTGCTGTTTCTGCAAGTGAGACTCAACATTAGTCATTAATATTTATTAGCAGACTGTCTGATGTTCATTAATATTGATTAGTTGACACGTTCGAGTGTCAAACACAACCTAGCTGTTGCTTCTCAACCTTACTTGTGATGTCTTTTTTTTGTTATCAGGGTTGTACAACGTGTTGCTCCAATAATCTGCTGGTTGATAATGTAAAAGTATACAACAGAGCTGTTAAATTCTTAAATCTGATTGGTCAGGAGGTGTTTTATCAGTTCACTTGTCTGTAAAAGCAGTTCTGACTTCAAAATGCATCACATGTTTTCTTATTTTAATACAGTATGTTATTACACAACTGTTACTGTAGAGTAAACTGATAGGATGAGAGGCTTTTCGCGATCGATAACATCACTAGGACACTCTGCTATATGTATCACTCACCGTCCCAGGTGTTCAACAATCGTTAATTACTGTTGTTCATCAGCATGGTTGAAAGTAGGTCAAGACAGCCTGTAGTACTGTAGCAGCTGCCTGGCAAAACCCAACTTTTCAAAACCAGGATGTACGTACAGCAAAAAACACATCTAATAACGTTATGTAATCTGAAAACAACACTCTGTCTACTTAATAATTGCTCATGGTGAATTGCCTGCGTGTTGTTTTATTAAAGTATAAGGCAAGCTACAAAGTTAACTACATTCTAACATAAGGCTAAATGCCAAATCCCTCCCTAACACCTACTGTAATCAAGGGCACTACTTGGTGTGTTGAACAAGTGATTGTATACCCTACATAGTGCACTAGCTGTCTTTTTATGCTATTTGAAATTTGACCCCAGAACCCTAAAGTTAACTTAGCAGATATTCTAAAGTCGAATAAGTGGAAATATAAAGAGAAACTTTTGTGATTTACAGGACTGTCCTCCACCTCCATGTTTTATCCCCATGCCTACATACTGTAGTATTATCAAGTGCTTATGTCGACCTAATGAGACCATAAATAAATTCTGTACATTATTTTACATTATTGCACTTGCACATAAGCAGCAAAATAAGAATTTAAGACTAAGAATTTAAAACTACTTTCACGCCTGTGCTGATAACCAGCGCAACAGCATTCCCTCTCGTGTGATATTGCTTAATGATTTATAGTAAGAGCTCATTTAGGCATTGTTCAGACTGCCAGCCCAAATCAGATTTGTGGAATATCCAGATTGGAATCAGTTTGGAATTACATTGCTTTTATGCAGTCTGAACAGGAAAATCAGATTTTTTGCCAATCCGAATTAAATCACATCCAGAGGTGGTTTGAAATCAGATTCAGATTCTTGAAGATATGTCTCAGTCTTGATGCTCTACCTGCTCAAGACACAAACCACAAGTCCACACGATCATGTGGTATGGACATAGATCCATGGTGAAGACGAATGGGGAGACGATGGAGATACATAATTATAATTTTAAGTTGATATGCTTTAGTTGGTCTTTTTCTGCTTTTGGCGCTATTACCTCTAAGGATGTAAAAGCAGCTCCCTTGAAAGGCTAAATTAGCTGCTAAATTAACCGTGATTTCCGGAAGAACGTCTGGTTTAACCTCAGCATGGAAATGGAGAACAATAGTCCTTGGACAGAGGACAAAGTGAAATATCTGAAAGCACTTTGAAGGGATGCATCAGTACAAGTCAAGCTAGAGGGAATGTACAGAAGCGGGGCAATCGTTACCACAGCAACCAATGCAGACAGATCAATAGTGTGTCAGGTATGTACTGTCAGTCAAATCCGGTCTGATCACTTTCAAATAACAGTGTGGATGGTCATTCCTAAAGATCAGATTAGTGAAACAAATCGGATTTCCCTGCATAAGGCCTTAGAGGATATTTTGGACAAGCTGGTATAAAAAAAGAATCAGTGGCAATGTAACTTCATTTGGCGTGAGGCTCACAGCACTCAAACACTGATTATTTTCCTGGAACAGCACAACCTCAAGGGTTAATCCATTGCTAATGAAATACAAAGGTAAATGGGTTTTTTAATCATGTCTTCAAACAAATGAGCATAACACTCTTACTCTTACCAAACAGTGTTAGTATGCAGCTGTTGGCCAAATATGGTGACAGATTATGTGACAGACAAATTCATTGACTTTGAGCTGCTTGTACAGAAGCTAGGATTCTTCTTCCTGCCAAATGCTGCTCCAGGTACGTATTTCTCGTTTTTTCTCTCATTCTGACTTAAAAAAAAACACTAAAATTTCATGACAAAGCCCATTTAAGTTCCATCTACCCATTTTATGGGAGAAAAAACAACTTGGCAGTAAACAGAAAAACAATACGCTATTAAATAATGCAAATGAGTTACAGATCAATAAGCATGCACTAATTTGCAATAATGAAATACAAAGATATTGAGGGGGAATAAGAATCGAGAAAGAGAGAGCGAAAAGAAAGTATGGGATAATATTGAGATAAAGACGTGCGGCATATAAACAGACTGAGAGAGAAATACAGAAAGGCAGATAAGGAGAGAGAGGAGCATGAATGAGACCTGTTGATATTCAACATCAATCCAAGCCATACAGTATTTCGATTACGGGTTTTCTTTAAAACGGTTATTTAGTTGTGCGGATTCTAGAGGAATATTAATAAGAAAAATGTCATTAAACATAGTCTTCTTTGCATATATCTAAAATGAAATACAGTTTATCTTAATTATGATAATGTGTAATAACATCAACTTATGATCGCGCTACTCAAAATATTAAGACAATTCCCATGTCACAGTCTGACTGTGGAGATCATTATGTTAAATAGTAGTTTCTCAACTTAAATTTGTGAAAAGCTTTATGAAAATGGGAAAGTCTACTCCATAAAAGTGGCATGGTTGTATTCGGACTAAATACACTAATACCCAGCTACACTACATGGACAAAAGTACTTGGCCAAATCTGTTAATTATTGAATTCCGGTGTGTCAATCAGGTCCCTTATCCCCAGTGAAGGGCAATCTTAATACTTCAGCATACCAAGACATCCTAGACAATGCTATGCTTCCAACTTTGTGCCATCAGTTTAGGGAAGGCCATTTTCTACTCCAACATGACTGTGTCCCAGTGCACAAAGCAAGGGCTATAAAGGCATGGCTTGATTCGATGTGGAAGAACTTGACTGGCCCTAACACAGAGCCCTGACCTCAACCCCATCGGGCACCCTTGGGATGAACTGGAACGGAGATTGCGAACCAGGCCTTCTCGTTCCAACATCAGTGGCTGACCTCATACTGTAAATGCTCTACAGAATGAATGGGCACGAATTCCCACAGAAACACTCCAAAATCTCGTGGACAGACTTCCAAAGAAAGTGGAAGCTGTTATAGCTGCAAAATGGAGACCAACTCCATATTGAAGTGTATGTATTTGGATACAATGTCATTGCAGGTTTGGCTAAATACTTTTGTCCATATAGAGTACAGTATCTTACAGTCGCTGATATGAGATCGAAGGAGCAAACTCACCTGTTCGGACCAACAGCCTCTCTGTGATGTTGCATGATGGAGGTGAACTCTCAGTAGTGGTGCTCTGTTCAGTAGTTGTGGTTTTAGGTGGAGCTACAGTGGAGCTTTGAGTTGTTGTAGTTGGCAAAGCAGTCGTTGTCGGTGGTGTGGTCGTAGTCGTAGTAGTAGTAGTAGTAGTTGTTGTAGTAGTAGTTGTAGTTGTCGGTGTTGTCGGAGGCATCGTCACAACGGTTGTGGTTTCGGCAGTGGTCATGGTTGGAGCTTTTGTGGTAAGTACCTCAGTCGTCAAGGGATTCGTACTGGGCAGAGTCACAGTCATGTCAGTCATAGTTAAGGGCGTGGTCGTTGTGGTGGTCACCGTGGTGAGCTGGAGGCTCTCACTGGTCACAGTATCAGAGTTTGGAGGGTTGACTGAGGTTTTTCCAAAATTTTCTGTCACTGGAGAAGTACCATTGGATAGCTCGGTGGAGGTGGAGGTGGAGGATGGGCTGGTCACATGATCTGTGCGAGAAGGTTCTGTCTCGTCTACTGTTAAGTTCGTGGTACCAGGTGCTGTGGGAAGGCCTGGGCTAGTAGATGGAGTCTCTTCTGGAAGAACAAAAATAGTTTGGATATTCATTGAAAGCACATGCAGTTTACGCTTTGTGATTCTATCATGCGAAAGGAGAAAGTATTTTGAGCTCATACAGACTTTCGAAGATTTTATTTTATTTTTTAACAACACAAAGTTACAGTATATGCAATCCTGATAATGTGTCTTTTTCATTATTCGGTTCTAAAAACCTAGTGCTAGTGCCGGTTCAGAGTCGGTTCAATAGCAAACTTCCTAAGAAATAGGCTTTGTTTTTCCATGGACTAGAGAGTCACGTCATTACGTCACTGTATAAGTTTGTAAAGTATGTCTCTATTTTCCCAGCAATGCTAGTGACAATGCTAGCGGCCGAAAAAAAAAAACACTAATGACAAAACATGCTAGTGACAACCACAACAAAAACAATAACACCCCCTCAACAACAAAAATTTTTTTTCAAACTTTCAAAATAAAAGACTTTAGGACATGCTGTTATAGGAACATAATCCACAATAACATGCAAGTAAGACAGGTTTGAAAATAATAATCTGGCGGGAGATATTCTAATCACAAACAGGGATTTTCAAATATCTGATAACTCCAACTGCAAGAATCTAGCTTGTATTTTGTGGAGGTGAATGGTTTTAAATTATTTATTTTTGATTTCCAGCACAAATGAAACCATTTTTATTTGATTTATCAACAAGAATCCATGTTTTAAATCTCCCTGATTGTGACTTTAAAGGTCAATGTCTGAGGCAAAACTAGGAGTGTCATGAACATTCACACAAGATGACAAAGAAGAATGAGTCATGACATCGCAAATCACATCGAAGACATGACGATAATGACTAGGGTGATCACCATACAAGGGCTTTCAAGCATGATCACGATGATGGACACGACGAGGACAAAAGCACAGACGACAACATCAAGTCGGGAAAATTTCTGCAAACAAAAGCATTTTGATCACAGTTAACCTCACACACACTGAAGCACACATATTTATCTCACATCCACGATGCAGGGTCGGTACCTGACACGGTGCTTAGCACACTCTTGGTTGGAGCTTGAGGAGCTTTAGCCGGTGGATCCTCCTGGATTTTGTGATTGGTAAGATTGTAAGCGTTTGCATGAGGAGAGGCGGGATACTGCACCAGCGAGTCCGAGTTGGCCCTCACTGTCAGCACGGAGGAAAAGACCGCCTGCTCTCTGGTGCTTGACACTGCCTCTGCTGGTGCAGAGTGAGATTGCAGGACAGAATCTTCATCTTCTTTTAGCGGAAACAGAGACGAGGAAACGTTTGAAGACCAAGTGGGACTTGGCGATGTAGCAGAGCGATTCGATGTTTCGATCTTGCCTTCATCTGGAGAAACAGAAACAAGATAATAGATAAAACATTGACTCAATAGTCAATATGATTTTGGGATTGTGTTCAGTTAAAGATTTTTTTATTTATTAAATTTTTTTTTTTTTTTTTATAGAAAGTTAGCATTTCCAAATTACAGACATCACCTATTCCATGTCAACCAGTCCTAAATACTAAATATTTCCTGTCGCAACGTTTCTTTAAAAATACATTTTGAAAAAACGTTCTCATATGAACTATACAAATCTATAGACACCAAAGCTTTAGTTGCTGTAACCCAGCAGGAAACCTAATGTAGGATGACCGTTGTAATTTGGTTATAATGATGTTGAGATGCTATTGAAAGTCAGGACAACATCATTTTTAAAAGTTAGAATGACTTTGATAAAATGACTGATAGAATGTCATAATGTTGAATGGAAGCCCCAAACACAATGTTTCAAATACAACCTCAAAACAATGGGATTTTAACCTTCATTTGGAGCATTTAGCATCCATTCATGCAATGTCCGACCACATCCATAGTACCTTGAGTTTCTAGCAGGGTTTAGAATTCTGATCGGAAACAACAGCTTCCTAGAAAAACAGTGCAACTGGATTTCAAGTCCTGCTCAGGCTGTTATTTTGGTATTATTTTGGTTTTGAAGTCTTTTTTTTTTTTTTTTGCAGCATTGCCTTAGGGGCATTCGTTCAATGTTACCCCATCACCATGTAATCAATGTTGTTCCAAGGTCATTTCATCAAAGTAATTCTAACTTTCAAAAACAACTTAATACCAACATAACATTGTATGTTGCCAAATTAACATCAGACACCCTTATCCAGAGCAAGTTAAAAAAAATTCTCTCATTATACTCTTTATAAAGATTGGTGCCATATACCACAGCACACCTTTTTTGAAGGTCAACTGCCTTGTTCAAGGACCCAACAGTGGCAACTTGGTGGTGCAGGGGTTTAACTTGTACTGATCAGTAATCCAACATCTTAACCACAGAGCTACCCCTACCCCAATGGTAGGAAATGAGATTATTATTTAATTTTGCCTAAAAGCAATGTAAACTTGACAATGCAAATTAAATGCATAAACATTATTTAATTTGCACTGTAAATGTATATTATGATAATGTTGAAAAATGCAATAAAGTAATATTTGACTCTTGTACTGAGGATTTTAATAAGGACTGAGATAAACAGTTCAGAATTTGTTTTCTGTTCCTGTGCATAATGCCTAACTCTCATATGGAAATGTGGAACCGTTTAAAATATGATCAGCATAAATCTTAAGCATTGTGAAAAGCTCATGAGTCATAATAGCCAGAGATAAAAAATAAAAAAAAAGAAAGAAAAAAAAACAGTAATGTGAATGAAGTTTGTTTTTTTTAGGCCGTATGGACGACAGCCATGCAGTCACAAAATATTGCGGTGTCATCTGACACACAATTACACACATACTGGTATATTAACGTCATCCTGTACTTTAAAAATCACATTTATTGCGGCAGAACAAAAAGGATAATATTCTAGTGAACCTCCAACTACAGAAATGGTGATTAATGTCAGAGAGTCACTGCAGCCCAGGACTGTGTCAATGTTATGCTCCTCAAGATAGGAATCAAATAAAAGGCAACGACGGCCTATTAATCACTGCATTAATCATCTCCGAATGACTCTCCAACACCGAGGTGACAAAATCAGCAAATGGTGTGATTTTTCTCTTCCCTGAAACGAAACGAGAAAAAATTAATAATTCACTGTGGCTACCGGGAAACGCTAGCATTAAAAGTCTCTAGCGAGTGTGCAGGCGTGCGAGTATGTGTCGGTATGTCATCACAGGTCATATTGAAAGCCTTTTCTCCAACCGACAGCCACCTGTTCTTACAGTTCGAGCATATGGGGTTTCCTGAGAAAGGGACAGCAAGAGAAAGGCAGGGGTCGTGAGATGATGTGGAGAAAAATAGCACACGCGCGTACGCCTCGGCTCAAGAGAACATTACTACCAGTGTCCCAGAGCCTATGTTGCTACCTTGGCGAGGACATTTTAGTATGCTGACCCCAGCACTGAGAAGATTTATAAAGCTTTTAATGGTTCCTGGACCAGGCAAGGCTTTCAAATGAGGCACCGAGCTGAGCCAATCAAAAGCTACCTCCAGACGCAGCAGAGTGATTCCATTGGCTGCCTTGTTTCCACACTCCAAGATGCATTCAGACCTTTAGCCGGATCTATATAAAAAATCAAGGACACTGAGTAGTTTTTTTAATTCCTGCTAATGACCCTGTGAGCAAGAAGAATTCGGGAATCCATCGCTCATGTAAATAAGGATCAGTCAGATGGTAAGGCCTGGAGCTTTAACAGGATAGACACAGGTGGTGATGGGGGATGATGGGTAATGGGCCAAAACCAGTAAAAATCCACGAGAAGGCCGTGCACGAAAGGCTAGGCATGGCATCGCACCATTCCAACAGGATGTCTATTCATAGGACCCCATCTGCTTTTAACTGCGTCTTCATGGGGCACTGACTGCAGTCCACCTGCCCTTCATCAGAGACGAGCCACTCGAGATGCTTTAATCGAAAGTATAAATGAAGGATTGCGCTCTCTCTTGCTTTCCATTCCAATCAATTACAGAAAATCCCAATAAAATTCCAGACTGACCGAAGCACTCCGTTCTATCTCTACTTGAATGACAACTGAAGAAGATGTCCTTGTTCTACCGAGAAGATTAAAAATCCCGATGAAGTCCATCAACTTCACTCTCATCATTCTTTTCACTGCAGAGAGAAAGATCTCAATGTGCAATATTCATGTCATATTAATGCGATGTTAAAAAATATATCGAATGCAGAATTTTCATGGTGTCATCTTGGGTTGAGCTGACAGCTGCTGAGCTGTGAGAGTAGACGGTGAGTTAATTTTAGGTTATAAAAATCACAGCATTAGGTTGAACAAGCTGAAGCATTAGGCGTAGGCTGAACAGACACAGGATGAGTCGCTGATGATCCCTGATGATGACCAGCGCCATTGTGCCTTCAGTAGTCCGACTCGCTGTTAGTCATCATGAACAAAGATTTATACTATTTTTACGGTTACGTAAGAGGTGGCGTTTCTGTGACATTGTCTTTTTAGGGGTTGACACATCTCTAACACGATGAGATTTTCTATGCAGCATTTAGGCTATGGAGAAATAATGGTCTGTTTGGGATGTACTGTAGGTGTTACATAATGTGTCCACAAGGCCACAAAAAAATCCTATTTGACAAGCAGGAGCTGATCTACAGGGTGTCCTGATTGAATCCTCACCTTTGTACAGGCCTACTGTAAATATGATGCAAGTTTTATTAAGTAAAAATACTCACTCTCTGAGAATTGGTGGCTTCAGTTCCCACCCAATTCCCAAACCCAGCCACTGGATGCAGTGCCTGTTCTAAGCCCGGATAAATGTGAGGGTTGCGCCAGGATGGGCCCCCGGTGTTAAACCTGTGGCAAGTTGTGTGAGGATTGGATGATGGAGCAGCCGAAAGACCAACAACTCTCACACTCCATATGCTTATCCTGTACAGGGATGCATGGGGCCTGGACCCTATTCCAGGGAACTCGGGGCACGAGGCAGTGTACACCCAGGATGGGGTGCCAATCCACCACAGGGCACACAAGCACACACACCACGAGGAATTTGGAAACTCCAATTAGCCTATGCTGCATTACTTTGGACTATGGGAGGAAACCAGAATACCCGAAGGAATCCTAAAAAGCACCGGAGAACATACTGATTCCATACAAGAGGACTGAACCCTTAAATCTGGAGATGCGAGTCCACAGAGCTAAACACTACACCATCATTCCATCTCAGTAAAAATACAGTACTCTACTATCAAAAACACTTGTAAATAAGCCCATTATTCTAAAAAAATAGAATGTGAGATTAAAGAGGTTAAACTTGAATGGTTTCTAAGAGTTCATCTAAAAAAATTAAAAAAACAATAACACTACTAACATCATAAAACCATCATCTGGTCATTTTATGTTCTGTTGTTGCGTTCGATTTTTTGGGGGCTTCCACTAATTTCTTGTATGGGGAGAACGGTGGCTTAGTGGTTAACAGTACGCCCTGCACCTCCGGGGTCTGGGTTTGATTCAAGCCTTGGGTTCTGATGATTGTACAGAGTTTGCATGTTCTACCTGTGCGAGGTGGGTTTCCCCCGGATACCCCGGTTTCCTTCCACAGTCCAAAGACATGCAGATTAGGTTTATTGGCGTGTGAAACTTTCCACGGTCATAAAATGTGAATAAGTACAATAGTTGGACTACAGAGGTTTCTAGATGGATGGAATTTCTTATGTGAAGGTACAGTAGGTGAGTTGGCCTAAAATGAATATGAGTGTGTCTGTGTGCATGGTGATGTGCAGTGGACTGGGATCCATGGTGTATTCCCCACTTCATTCTCAGCATTCCTTCTATTTTTAAATATAAAGAACCCTCTGGCAGGAGGCACGATGAGAGTTTAGCTCTGCTGCCTCGCAGCTCCAGGGTTGTGGGTTTGAATTTTGCCTTTGCTCTGTATGCATGGAGTTTGCATATTATTCCTGTGCTTTGTCCATTTTCTCCAGGTAGTTTCCAGTTTCCTCCCAGTCCAAAGATATGCAATGTACGGTCATTGGTGTTCAGGGAATGGAATCGTCCCCTAACTGGTACCCTGTGCTGCCACAACACTGCACAAGTGGTAATGCAAAGAAAGAAATAAGCCAATCTTTAGACAGATCTCCAAAGTAGAAACGGTTCTATGCACAATAACTTAAATAATCCTTAAGGATCTAAACATGGCTCTAAAAGGAAGCCAGCAGCCATGTACCCAACAAACATCAGAAATGCCTGAAGGTGCAAATGATGATTCATTCACATCAGAATGAAGCAGCCCAGAAATGAATGCAGACCCTGGAGCAGATCTTCAGCTTCACACTAAAGCATTTTTCTTTATCTGTAATATATTGTTCATTTATTTGATCTGTGTGAGGTGTAATGCAACACAGCAGTCCGGTCTTCACTATTCCAAAAGGACTAACAACCGTCTGAGGACACGGAGACGATTGAAATCAGAACTGAGGATCCTTCAGTAAGTCCCACACATACAAAATCCACAACCCGCCCCCGTGAGCGTTTTTAGATAATGCACACAGGAGAAGCACGGTGGAGGAAGAGACCACGTCTCGGTGGGACTGTACGGTGACAGCGCTGGTGGCACATAGAGGAGCTGAGCGATTATAAAGCGTAGGCCCGAAGCTTTGATCGCTATCTGCGTTTCCAGGCTCTGTTCACTGTGTCACGTACTGACAGCTCCCAAATCCACTCAGTGCACTACTCCTGTCTGATATAACTATCGTCTTTTATTTATTTATTTATTTCATTTATTTATTTATTTTTACAACCTCTCGTGTCATTACCAGGCAATAACAACATGTGTATTAGCTCGGCATCGTGATTCCAGCAACGCTGACAAGAAAAACAAGCCGCATTTAAATGTATGCTAATTTAGAAGACTGCATTCAGTTCATTCCTCAAAGCAGTCCCAAGGAACAGGCTGTCTGATTTCCTACCAGATGTCCTCTTTCTACCTTCCAAATCTAGCTGTATACCATAGTTTATTTACCTCGGAATATTGGAAGGAATCATAACAATTGTGGTTTAATCTCATCCTGGGTTTTATTTAAATATTTTAAAAAACATTTCAAACCCTCTAAATCTCTAAGGAATTTTTATTCTACCAGTGCGGTAGCCATACGGACTAAAAGTCGGAGAGAAACTAATTAGCTCTGCAGGGAAGAATGTCCTTCTTTGACCCTGTTTACTCCCAATTAATTCCTGCGGCTTATGTCTGAAATACAGTACTGTGCAAAAGTCTTAGGTATCCTGTTCAATTATTTATTCATTCATTTAGTTTTGTACAAACTTTTTATACATGTTTATTTTATGCCTTCATTATTAAGTCAGTACAAAAAAAAAACATTTCTGATTTTAAAACATTAGTATTCCAGCAAACATTTAAATCTTACAGGAAAATATCTCTAGGCCAGAATAAAGGAAGCAGCATATTATGTAAAAGACCAGTTTACAGCAAGAAAAAAAAAATACTATAATACTTTTTATAGTATATTTTTGTAGAACTTTTTTTATTTTGTTTAAAGCAGGTGGCACAGTGGTGTAGTGGTTCCCAAATTGCCCGTAGTGTCTGAGTGGATGCATGTGTGTATGCCCTGTGATGGATCCTGTATCATCCCTGTGACCCTGTATACGGAATAAAGCGGTATACTGTAGATGGTGAGTGCTCTACAGCAGTTATTTGCTGTAAAAAATAATAATAATAATAATAATAATACAATGACCTCTGAGTGGCGCAGTGGTAAAGTGCTCGTCATATCATCCGGAGATCGCGAGTTCGACTCCTGGGTGATGCTGTAACCTTTCGCAGCCGGAGGTCTAGAGAGAGCTGATTGGCTGAGCTCTCTCAGAGGGGAGGGATGAAAAGACACGTGATAGTCTTCGGCTCTCCCGACTGAGCGGTTGTAGTAGCCTTAATGTGGGAGCCCCCTAGTGACGGGGAGTAATTGGGCACGACTAAATTAGGGAGAAAATCGGGAGGAAAAAAAAATAAATACAATGCTTCTTTAGAAAACTCATATAGTTTGGTGTGATAATTATTGTCCAAAAATAGCTTTCTATTCTATTCTAAAGTGTTTTATTTCACTTACACTACAAAATTACAATCATTTACAATTAGAATTACAATTCATTACAATTCTATTGCTTAATTCTTTGTTTAATTCTTTATTTCTACTTATGTAATGTACTGAGAAAATTAGATTACATCCTTCACTTGTTTTATTTTTTAATTCATTCATTCAATTTAATTCATTCATTTAAATGTTTATTAAATACATGAGCTTCAGATCATTATTCCAGAGCCCTGACTACTGAGCCACTACTGCCCCGTGATGCAAGAACCCCCGGATTCAGCTGTGAATCATAGGTAGATTGTTGATTTGATACCATTTTAGTTCGATTCGCGTCATGTTAATTGTCTGATTTGTCTCAAGCAACTATATCTCTTACAGGTTTTAAGTATGTAAAACTACTAAAGTACTTAAGGATTGGCACCCTGTCCAGGGTGTACCCCGCCTCGTACCCTAAGTCTCCTGGGATGGGCTCCAGGCCTCTTGCAACCATGCATACAGGATAAGCGGTATAGAAGATGAATGAATGAATGGCTAACTTGTATTGCTAATTGTTTCTCATACAAAGAATAAACCTTCCTTAGTGTTAAGCTTCACTCTCCAGTCCAGTAGGTGGCGGTATTGCATCAGTCACCCATAAAATAGTAGCTTGCAAACAGGTTGTATTTTCTGCAAAAGCTATAAGTTTTTCAATTTTAGACCATTTAGTTTACCAAGATAATTTTAAAAGCATGAATCGACTCTGATTCAATGAAAATCCACTGATTCAATGAATCAAAGGTTCTATTAAAATGCATAACCAAGTACAGCTCCATCCCTGGACAAAAAAAAAGGGCTGACACCAGAGACTCCTTCCACAAAGGGTAGTGCACTTACAGAAAGCATCACTGTATAAAATATTTTTATTTTTTACTGTTGTTGTTAAATAACAGCACATTTTTACTTACTTTATTAGTTCATACGCTGCTACATGTGGATATTCTTTTTTTAGTTGCAGTACAAACAAACAAACACAAATATATAAGAATGATACACATGAACTATGATTAACAGCAAAAACAGGCACAGGCTAACAACACAAAGAAAGGGAAAAGCCAGAGTGTTATACAATAATGTGTGACTCAAATGTGACTAAGGTGCAAACATGACAAGCGCAGAAGTAACCAGACAGTAGCCACGTTTACATGGACAACACTTTTTAATTTGAAATTATTTCGATTAGAGATTCCAACTTAACTTTTTACATGGATGCTGATCTGATAAGATGTGTGTTTACATGCTCAAAGCTTGAATGATAACGAAATCGGCCAAGTTTACTATTTATTGAAATATCAATGTCTAAACCAATAAGATCAAATAACACCAAG
>JAQMYJ010000002.1:27550721-27571922 GCA_030014305.1 Clarias laeviceps | reverse complement strand
CTCCCCTTCATTGCGCCCCACCTGTCATGTCTGTATTCCCCACTAGTGGGGCGCCACCCACACTTTGAGAACCACGGGGTTAGATGCTTTATTCTGTGTGAAATGTGATCCAATCAGCCAATGCTTTTCTTCAGCCAAAGACTCTGAAGTAAACACAAGTGGGAGGGAGTTGTTTGTTCTTACCAAACCTTGTCACATCACCTAATTTTACACCCATGTGTACAGAAAGGATGTACACTACATGGACAAAAGTATTTGGCGAAAAACTGTTAATCATTGATTTTAGATGTTTCAATCAGGCCCCATATCTCCAGTGAAAATTAATCTTAATGCTTCAGCATATCAAGACATCTTGGACAATGCTATGCTTCCAACTTTGTGCCAACAGTTTGGGGAAGGCCATTTTCTATTCCAAAATGACTGTGCCCCAGTGCACAAAGCAAGGACTATAAAGATATTGTTTGATGAGTTTGGTGTGGAAGAACTTGACTACTGGCCCAAACACAGAGTCCTGACCTCAACCTCACTGAACACCTTTGGGATGAACTGGAACGGAGATTGTGAGCCAGAACTTCTCGTCCAACATCAGTGAGCCTGACCTCATAAATGCCTTCCAAGAAGGTGGAAGCTGTTATAGCTGCAAAAATGGGGACCAACTCCAATATTGATGTGTATGTATTTGGATACAATGTCATTGCAGGTTTGGCCAAATACTTTTGTCCATATAGTTGATTTATTCCAACAATTGAGATGTGATCAAATCGAGGGTTTACGTGGCTAATATTTAACCACCGAATGGATTATTAAAGGTTTACACCAGCCCTTTCTCATTTCCATTGAAAATTCATTATGATCAGGCCAGATCAGGTCAGACTTTTCCGACTAATGTGTTTTTACATTATGTGTTTTTATTCTGACTGGCTATTATTCCCATTATTAGGGGGAATTTAGCGTTCATGTTAATGCACCTAGTGTCTATTTCCTAGATGCGGTACATACAGTATTCAAACTTTATAAAATGGGCAGTGAGACAGCCACAAGAGACCAACTGCTAGAGAGTTACTGGCTAGTGTGAAAGCAGGGTTATGATCTCATTCTCTAAGTTGTACAAGAGGGATTTGGTCTGGGTTCAGAGGAGGGCTGTGAAATTTATAACTTTTAAGAACAAACCACAAATCTTGTGTTTTGTGAGGATTCTGGTCTTCTAAGGGGTTCTAGGTAAGCTTTCTGTCACTATGCCTGTCTTCTAGGCCAGGAGGGAAGGATGGCATTATGACCTCCCTTGTCTGCCAGAGTGACATGAATTAACAGTACCCAATTACGAGTGTCTGTGAACTCATCTAACATGAAACTCTGCCCTTTTTATTGCAATATATATTAGGATCCAAAGATGGTGGCGTGGCAACAGTTCACCCGCTGAATCTCGTTGTATCTGTAGAAAGACAATAATAGTGTATAATAATAGTATTACTGTTCTTGCCGTATGAAGTTAAGGTCTGGCAGCTTGCAAGCAGTTGGCAGCTGGATTACGTGTTTCAGATAAAGAAAATTGTGCAAGATGAAGAACTGATCTGATTTTTTCCCTAACAGCCTTACCCAATTCCCACCCGTCGTTAGGGCAACTCCCATTAAGACTAAAACTACCAACCAAGGAGGACGAGGACTATCATGTGACGCTGACCGATCGCATCTTTTCAGTTGGGATACTCTGAGGATGGGCTAGAGCCACACTTGATATGAGAGCGCTAGTGTGCCTCCCATCCCTCCCCTATGAGAGAGCCTGGCCAATAATCAGCCACTCTCCAGGCTGGGTGACCGATTAGCTGCAGGGCCCCATTTTGACAAAGTTGATATTTAAAATATTTTTTAAAGCTTGCAAATAAAATATCAACGCTGTCATATGGATTCAAAAACATTGTCCAAAAACATGTCCAAAACATTTTTTTAGGTAAAATTAAACCTGAATTGAAGATCCAATAAAGCAATAAGGGTTAGTCACAAGCGCTTAATACTTCCCATTGGGTAATTATTTGTAAAATCCACAAACAGATATAAAGGCTGACCAATAGCATTAATTTATGAAAATAATAACTAAATTTGGCCATATGATGTTCCTGCATGACAACAAAAACATTTCATCTGTCCATGTCATGATTTTGCCCTCTCAGCATGTTCCCAGCACATTTACTTTGCCATGAATGCTGGTTTATTTTCAAATCATATAATTGGGACTGTAGGGATACTACCCTAATGTGTCCACCTGTTCTGTGTTAACCTTTTGATTAGATGTCTGTTTATGCTGTTACACTGTTAAGTCACTCAATAAGCCACTATTTCCTAGTCAATTACTTCCTGTAATTGTGTGTGTGTGTGTGTGTGTGTGTGTGTGTGTGTGTGTGTGTGACCACAAATGTGTTCTGACCTCTTCCACAAAATTTTATGATTATTAAATTGCTCCAAAAGATACCAAAAACCTTCGGCCAAAACAGTGTTGGTGATGATTTTATTATTATAATTTTTTTATGTTATACATATAAAACAGAAAATGTGTGTGCCAAAGAAGCTACTTAGTTTATGCAACATGAAAGTGACCAATCTTGCTTCTCTAAATATGTGTCAAGTTGCTAACTTTAACCATTTTGGAAAGATAATTTTATATGTGCCCTAAATATGGCCATTTTTCAACATTATACTGTCTCGCAAACAATAATCATTTAAAATGTGTATTGATACTAAAATTGGTGTAAGCTTCTAGAAGCACATGACCTGTAAAAATTGTTGCTTAAATAGGTTTTTAGTAAAAGCTTAAAAACCTGTAAATAAATAAAATCTGTAGTGTCTGTAACCATGTCAAATTCAGGTTGCAATATCTTAGCAATTTTGCATTTTAGAATAATATATTTTTTCAGATTTATGTGTTTTCATGTGAAATCTAAATTGGCCAAGTTTCATCTAAATGACAGTTAAGACCGTTGAAAGATTTGAATTAAAAAGATTTGAATTAGTAACTGACACTACAGACATAAAAGGGCATGAAACTGTATTTAGGAAATATGTTTCTTTTTATCTAATAAAAATATAAATGTGTAGTATATTTACAAAAAACTAAGCATGGATCGGTAGATAACAAGTATTAAGAAATATTATGAAGTATTATGAAAAATTGTGTTATATGATCCTATCTGAAAATTAAATTTTTCACCTAGGTGAGAGTTTTTAGCTCCATGTTTTGGCCATTTGAAACACATAAAAAACACTCTTGCAAGTACATGCTTTCTTGTCTAATAAAAATGGTTTTATCTTGTCTGATTGAAAAAAAAAGTCTATTCATCAAAACCTCCATCTATTTCAAATGCAAAGACAGGTTTTAATGTTAATACATAGTAACATTATTGCTTTTGAAGTCTAAACGATGTGTGATCTCATTCTGTCAAATTTACAAAATGACACGGATCAGAAAAACCTTCAGAGAACAAGCTTTGTGACACAACACACACAAAGACATATTAGCATCACACGCAGCTGCTCTGTTTTAATGCAACAACATTTGCTATGCCACATTTTGTGAAAAGAGAAGTGTGTTCTGCCTGTAATTACACCCTGTCTCTTTCCTCGCCGTGTTTAGTGAAACTGTGCTATGAAATATCGAGGAGCTTGCAAAACAGGGCTAGATAAACAAGTCTGCCTGCCTGAGCCTCTCTCTTCGACGCAGCCTTCCCAACACATATCTGACGCATCACTGATTGGATAAACATGGTCATGTGACTTGCTGGCAGGGTTCTCAATAGGTCATGTGGTGCCAGCTGAGTCTGGATGCAGAGCGCAGCGTGAGTGTGACGGACGATAGCAAATCATCGACACCGAGCTAGGAACGCTTTAGGGAAACAAGCAAAGATGCACGTGTGCCTGTGCGCACACACACACACACACACACACACACACTGCAATAACACACCATAATTCATGCCAGCAATTCACATCGTATGAAATAGTGTGCTTAGGCTGCCCGAGTCTACAAATCACCATACGGTGAACGTGACGCTCCGGTGCATGTGAGCGTCCCTGTGTAATGCAGCTCACACAAGGATTTATTGCCTTATTTTGTCTAAATGATGATGGCAGGTTCGCAGACGCCTGATAAGACCTCAATGTGCTAACGCAGCAGAACTGGGCACTGCGACATTTCATGCTCCGAGCTCCATCAATCCTCTCTAACGCACATCTGTCCCTTCAGCGAAATCCCATCACACCTTTCATCTCGAAAGCTCTACTTCTGGAATGAGGGCTGTAATTAATGAACACAATCATTAAAGTCTAAGTTTAATAAGGGTTACAGTCTTACATGATTTTTGACTATTGTTAATTAAAAATGTCTGATTCTGAGAATCACAAGTTCTCCATTTATATGCTTTATTTTGTCTGCTTGCATACTGTTTTACAAATTAAAGAGTAAACTGGTTGCTCTGTTACTGTATACTGTGGGGGCATTTATTTATTTTGCAGGCACGCTTTGCTCCATTTGTCCCTGCAGAGTGAGACGTCTGCTCACTCGGAATCGATACTGCAGCTGTTCTGACTGATCTTAAGATGAAATATTTCTCTCCTGGTGGGCGGAGCCACTTACAGAACAGGGAACATGAGATGAAAATGATGTAAATCGCACGCTATACCATTCGGATTCGCATTATAAGTGAACACTTATGAGTGATTTCGCTTGAGTACAGGTACCAGAGACGTGCAGAATCTTGAAGAGATAAGCTCCCAGGGTGCTGTTCTGGCACCTTACCCACTCAGATTATCATTAATTTGATATCAGTCTAACCCAATGATCGTACTGGGATTGTAAATAGATTCTGAATATGTTGTGAATTGTTTATAGGATAGTAACCTAGATAGTAATATTAGTATTGGATTTAAATTTGCCCATCATGAAACATAATGCATTTCGATTAAGGCTGTCAGAACAAATGTCGCTTAAACAGTGATGATATTTACTTACAGTATCTGAGAGCAAAAGTATGTGACATGAAGGGATAGATATTAATCTTTTCACATTCAGTTCACGTGAACAATTTCCGTCTCACAATATAAACAAAAAGCTAGGATTTTGAGTTGTTGTTGTTTTTCATTTGAAACAATAAATTAAAAGATTTTAGACATAAAATTAAGAATGTTTTGTGATGACAACACCAGTTTATCTTATCTAAAACCAATACTGAAATCTTATCAGTATAGGCCGATACCGATGCTTATCTTATAATGATTTTAATAAAAACGACTAAAATGTTGGATTTTTTTTTTAAATGTCACAATTAAACATACACACACATCTATCTTTCTCTCTGTTTTTCTCACTCTGTCTCTCTATCTCTACGGGCCAGCCTTCTCTCTCCATCAGTGAGCCTTGGCCACCCATGACCCTATCTCCAGTTCACCGGTTTTCCTTCCTTGGATCATTTTTGGTACATTCTGACCACTGCAGCCTGGTTACGTCCCACAAGAGCCACAGTGTTGGAGTTGTTCTGATCCAGTTGACTAGCCATTACAATTTGGCCCTGCTCACAGCAGCTACATTTTCAATATCTCATTACAATGGCTGCTGGAAGTGGGTGGGAGATATTAGTAAGCAAGTGAACTTTTTCCCTGAAGTTGATGTGTTGGAAGTGGAAAAATGGGCAAGTTTAAAGATTTGAATGACTTTGACAAGGGCCAGATTGTGATGGCAGTTCTTATAGGCTGTTCCTAGATTGCAGTGGTCAGGACATACCAACAGGGATCCCAGGAAGGAAAAGCCTGGCCCGAGTAAATGATGAAAAAGTTAATGCTGGTGGTGATAGAAAGGTGTCAGAACACAAAGTGCATCACTGTTATGGTGTCATGGATCTACTCAATATTAGGCAGGTGGTCATAACGTTACGTGCTGATTGTTATATACAGAGAAAGCGATTTTTTTGTTTGCTGATGTCACTAGATGTAATATTTTATGTTTTCTCTAATATCTGGCCCAACATTTTTGACAGTATGATACTGGGTATCAAATCAGTGCCATCTCTAATAACTGATACCTCAATATTAAATATTGACAATAACATCACTCATCACATCACATGTTCTCCTGTACAACACTGAGATAAGGAGATGAAGAGAGCTTTCCTGAGAAATATTTCTGCCGGAAACACATCTGATGCTCTTGACACAAATTCCCAGAGGCAGCACAGGTGAGCGCAGTCGCATTAAAAGTGAATGAGAGCTCACACTTTCCTCTTCCAGCTGGCTTTTTCCCTCCACCCTCCTCTCTTTGTCTCTCTCTGTAGATGCGCTCATATCTCAGAACCATGATGACCCTTTGAGAGAGAGAGCTCAGCTATTGAAGCCTTTTTCAACTGAGGTTTTGTGCAGGCAATACAGCCTTCAGTAGTGCGGGGTCTGAACTGATCAGTGTGACACTTGTCACTATGGACACGACACAAATGTTTTCTGTTGGCCAAAAAAATGGACCATCCCATTCTTCATCATCACACTGCTGTTGACTTACATGATTTATTTATTTATTTAATAAATCAAGATCCTGGCAGCAGGAATGAGGAGGAGGAGAGGGAGGGGGAAAAGGAGAAGGAGGCTGGCCGAGATCATAAACGGAACATAATATGATCTGTTTTATTCATTGTGATTTAATGAATGCTGCTGAGTGTGCGGCTCGCGGCGTGAAAGTTCACAGAGAAGCAGCTGAGAACTTCATTTCCCAGACATGGCATGAGGAACACGAACAAATCCCATCAGAAAGAACCATGTTTCAAGCACACAACAATCAACCCAAGCCCACTAACTCATTTCATTTCTTTACGACTTCCACAAGCACACATAGGGAAACAGAAAGTATGGAGTTTATACATATTAAAGTCTTCCAATGTTCCAGTGTTATGTTCGGAAATGACACACACAAACACAGCAACACTCATACACACAAGCAGCTGAGACTCTCCCGGACATCTCTGAGGATTTGCAAATGAAGCAAATTAATACATGCTATTGTTTCATATTGTATCTTTAAAACTGCAAAATGGCACAAGTTGATGCACAATTTTTATTTCCTTTTTTGCAGAATAGTAAAAAAGTATTTAGCAGTGTTAAATAAAGATATCATGGGGTAAAAGTATGGTCCATGGTATTGGAAAGAGGAGTAGAGCAGCTGCCTGCCAAAACCCACATCCAAACCCAGTCACTGAAGCACTTTCAGCAATAAAACACATCTAATAACATTTTGTCATCTTAAACAACACTTTGTCTCCTTATTAATAGCTTAAGCTGTTCCTAATGCCTCTGAAGCGTCAGTGTTGTGTTTCGATCTTTCATTGCTGCTAGTTAACCTAACCGAGCCGCTACGTATAACATCCTGCCAGGTTCATGACTCACCTTGTGCTTTGTTCAAGCTACAAATCTAACCAGCTTCTAACACAAGGCTGAATCCCAAATCCCTCTCTAACCCCTGAAAAAGGGCACTACTTGGTGTGTGGAATAAGGGACCCTATTTGCTACATAGCGCACTAGCTTTCCATTTTATGCTAATTGGGATTCAACTCCAGAACAGTAAGTTAGCTGAGGATATTTAAAAGCAGAATAAGTGGAGACATAAAGAGAAACTTATACCAGGTACAGGACTGTCCACTACCTCCATAGCACCAGTATAAATTTACAGCTACTTCCACCTCTGATTAACACTCAACAAAGAAAGTTCCATCTCAATATTAATGGTAAATAATTTAAAAAAAAAATTTTTTTAATTAAAATATTTAATATTTCCCCCTCATGTTGAGTAACATTAAGCTTTTTCTAATGTTATAATTTTGTGCAGGATCTTTTATTTTTCCTTTGTTTATTCAAAACAAAAACATTTTTTAATGTTAGATGCATCATTAAACTTGACTTCAGCCTTTTTCTAGACTTTAAATAATATATCCTCCATGACTGGAAGGAAAATTATAATTATTATTATTATTATTATTATAACTTTTATATTTTCCCTTATTTCGGAGTAAAATAATTGCATTTTTAGCAGATGCTCAATAAATATATAGTTTTTTTATATTAGACATATTATATATTTTTTTATTTTCTATATCAGTTTTTTGCATTGTATTCTCCTCTTCATTCCAGTTTGTTAGCAACCTATATATGCAATACATGATATGTGTAATATGTATTCTCAAAAGCATTTTTTTCCCATCATATCACCTTTTTGTATACTGTATGTACATGAAAAAAACATCTGGACTTCAAACTTATGCAAAATTCTTGTCTTAACCTCCACCTCCCATCTTAAACATGGTCTTATAAGAGTTTCAGACTGCGCCCCATCCGAATGCAATTTCATTACTGTGCTGGTCGTGGACGTTTAATCCAAAAGACTTTATCTTAAGCTCTTGATCTCTCAGCAACATCAAGTAGGAAACATATGAGAGACACATTTACTAAATAGAATTGCAGGCACTGCTTGAAATACAATAAAATGAATGAAACTGTAGCCTGTGTCCAGAGCTGTCTCATCCTGGGGTCTGTTAGGTAATCGGTGAAATGAGAAGAACCTTTTTAAAGCTGTTTGCCAGAACCCCATCATCTGATCTAATCCAGCGTTATCATGTACACGTGATGAGAAAATGGCAGGCTTATGCTGAAGCAGATGTCCCAAAATAAAGCAGGTGGCGAACACACTGATCCAAAACACTGAGGGTTATTCCAAGGGCTCTCATCTTTTTATACTATTCTATTTTATTCTACTTGGAATTCAGGAATCTATATAAATAAAAGAAAGGTTTTCTGTGTACATTGGACAGCAGTTACTCTTTCAATAATATCTTTACATTTCATACACTGGAGGACCAGAAACCAATTCTGCTGATATGTCAGTCCAGTTGATTTTGTCACAGCATCTCGCAAAACTGGCTCGACAAAACTTTGCCAGTCCTTCTGTATTTGCCTGAAGTTAAATCTGTACCATAAATTAAATCAGAATGTTGAGTAGAAGGGATGTTATGAGCAGTTTTGTGACAGAGCCATCGCTCTCACAGTAGCCATCGCTTTTGGGGACGAATAAAGCGATTTACCCTCAAAGTCGGCATGACTACATGAGTCACTCAACAGTGCCAAACAATGTGATAGTTTACCGTAAATACACAGAGTATGCGGAAGACACTCAAAAAGTCTGCAATGCCCCAACAAAGCGGCCAAATCCTCACGAAAAACAAACAAATGGGGGACACAGCATGGCTTACTCCAAAAAAAGGTGTGTAACTTTTGAAAACTGAATCGTCAAAGATGAATGGACAGATCATTGTATGTTAATTCTTCCTGCGGGAAGTTTAAAATCATTTTCAGAGCATGTAAAACACCCACACTGAGAGCCCAGAGTTATGCTCTAAAATCAAAATGTTAAGTAAAAGTGATGATATGAACAGATGTTATGATCAGATGTTATGATCCATCATGTGATGGATGTAATAATCTACTTTAAACAGGGACACTTAGTTGACAATGAAAGAATTAGACGTTACCGTAAACAAGGCGTAAGATACCCAATCTTACAACATTTTATTTCTTTGCATTAAGAAGTTAGACAAAGTTCTGCCATACAGAAGACAGGCAGACATGTACTTGGGCCTCAACCTGAAATAAGATTATCACTAATTATATTACATTAACTCTTTCTAAAAACTCTTTACCTGTCAACGACAGGTGCTAACACTAGTAAATAATATTTTACAAATTTCTTAAAATCACTGCATTTAATTTATAAGGATAGTTTAAAAAAGAAAATGAATCTTGAATACTAACTGTAACAACTTTAATGATAATAATTTGCAATATCATAAAAAAATTTGCGGGGCAGTGATATGATATCTGCTCTCTTTAAATTAATAAGAAAAAAAAAAATGCTGATAAAAATGCCAGAGCACAAAAAAACTAAAACACTGACACTGGAAAATCTTTCCATATACTCTATACTTCAGCATATTACCGCTAATATACTCTAAACTTCAGCATATTACCAATGATGTAATGTTTCATCAGACTGTTATTAGACTATGTGAGGTGTCCGGCATACACTCCCCTGAAAGTTTTTTTTTTTTTTTTTACTGTAGAAACAATTACTCATTAAAACGGGTGCATTAATAACCCTGGCCCATAGCTGCTGTTGTAGAAAATTAATCTGCACCTTATAACCAATCATATTAGATAATTTAAAAAGTGCTGTGCTATAAAATCCTTTATAGCTGCGATATGAATTTTATCAACAGAGTGATCCAGTCAGGATGGCTTATAGTGCTGTAAAGATTAACAGTCCGGTTCAAATGCATTCAACATCATCATCAGTTCTTGTGATCACCTTCAGGATGCAATTACACTTGTCCTGGCTAACAATCTGGGCACCGCAAATTTAAAATATTAAATATGCAACAAATCAATTCTCTCTCTCTCTCTCTCTCTCTCTCTAAGGAGAGAAAATACTTTGTTCACAGCAATAGAGGTAAAACTTAAACATTTTCTAATATTAGACTTCATAACCTTATATTAAGGAATTACTACAGATGTACAGTACTGTGCAAAAGTCTTGAGCCACCTCTTAGATTCCACAGTCAGACTTTCTTGTATTTTGTAATGCGGTCTTAAGGAATCGTCCTCCAGGGTTAGTGAAGACTTTGTTGTCTCTCAATTTCAGTCCCGTCCCCGTACCTATCCAGTTTCAGAAGAATGTTTATTTTTTGTGTTATTTAAGCCACACAGTGACCTATGAATCATTCAGGCATAAAAAACATCTACCTCAAGGCATGAACCAGTGAGAAACAGGTGCAGATGATGACAGATGATCAGGCTGGTGATTATTATACTAGGTGGTGCTGAATGCTGAGTGATTGGAACAGACGAGAGGGGAAATGAGGTCGCTGCTGAGGCTGTCCTATAAACAACCAGTTTTTAAATTGTATCTTCAGGCACTTTGCAGCCTGTCGCAGATAAACATTTGTACCCTTTTCTTTAATTTAATCTACATCATTTAATTTAACTTAATATGAGGAAAAGAGGAGGGGGCTCAAGACTTTTGCACAATACTGTACCCAGTTCCCTGAAACAGAAAGTAGAGTAATATCACGGTGATATCAGCTGTTTAGAATTTTACCTTTTTAAGTATTGAAAGTGTCATTGCTTATGAATAATGATGAAAGGAATTGTAAGAATAAATACATTCTATAAATAAATAATAAATAAAATAAAACAAAATAAAAATTCTCTAAAAGTGTGAGTTGACCAGTAAAAACATGTTTGTTGCCCTTACTTTATATTTTTAGTTTTCCATTTAAGCTTAGCTACTGTAACTAATAAGTAATAGAAACCTTAAAAAAAAATCTTTTTTGCCCCGTTCCTTAAAAGTGTTCCAGAACTGTCTCTCTGTCTCTAGTCTTTTTTTTTAATAGACATCGCTTCTGGAATTCTTCTGATACACACACCATATTTATACATTCCTATACTTTAATATTTTTATAATTATATATCTCAGATTATTTTGTGTTTTTTAATAAAATTTTGTACTTTGTCTTCCTGTGTAATTTATACATTTCTATTTGTATTCTATTTTATTTAGTAACTTTTGCAAATGTGAAAAATTCCAACCTAAATTTTAAAACAGTTATTTTATTGAAAATAATAAATTTCTTTTAGTTTAATTGTATTCTCTAGTGCAATATTTTCACTGTATTGCAATGTGTGTACTGTATGTGACGAATAAAATTTTAATTCGAAAGCGGTTCAACTCGCCTATTAGACAGCGCTTTAGATCAGCTTCTGGTGATAGTTTGGGGTATATGTTCCAGTCTACCAAAAAAAAAAAAAGGATGCTCATGATGTTTTGCGTTATTATTAATTTATGGTGTTATATATGTAAAAAATTTAATACATTAAGGCACAGTTAAGGTTTATACATTTATAAATTAAGGTTACAGTTAAAAAATAAACTACGGTAGAGGGGTGTATTATTGCTTAACACAACCAACACAGAGTTGATTACTTCTTAATAACTGCACATTCCTCTTCCAACACAATATTTGCCTCTTGCTGACTTTTTAAAATGTAATTATAGAACAAATTCATTTGTATTGCCAAGTAAAGTATAACAGCTATAAACAGTTTTTCTCTCACCAACCTCTCTATTTTTCCCTCTCTATTGAAGTGAATGACAAAAATTACAGTATAGCTTGTTGCTGAGTTTTGCTGAGGAAGTGTAAAACCCTGTCAGAAAGCCATAACAGGCCCTGTGCTAACTTTTACAATAAAAACAATCTCATTTGAACGAGGGCATTAATTAAAAACCAGGAACCACCAACAGAACTGCTCAAGTTCATAATGGATGTAGTTATTTTTATTGGCTAATTGCTGGACCCCTAAACTGAACACAGTAACATGATGGAGGAAACCGTCAACTAGGACCTGCTCTTTCTGCTGCGTGTTCATGTAACACAAAAGCAAAAACACAATGACATGAACTTAAACACTAAAAGGGTTTTACTATGGAATTTTCACAAAAATACATACATTTTAAGAGAATATTAAATAAATAAATAAAAACCTCAGAAGCCCCCAAGGGTCATGTGATACACAATGGCAATTTGTCAATCCCTGCACTATGTTTAGTAAACCGTGACTTCAGGTGACTAGGTGTCAAAGGGCTGCTTCCTCATTGGTCAGCTGCTATCGAGCAGGTCTTATTGTGCCGCATCCCCCCTAGCCAGCTGCTGTTATGCGGGAGTAACAGGACTCTGTCCTCATTAATCCCAAGCTCTTTTTTTTCGGAATACAAAGAATTATAACATTTAAATTTCTCAACCAGTTGTTTTTATATTCAAGGATTTGTCGTTTACAGAAGTTGCAGAAAAAGGTTATTTACTTAAATATATTTTTTTTTTACAAAACGTCCGCCTTGCACCTCCAGGGTTCAGGTTCGATTCCCACCTCTGGGTCTGTGGTCATGGAGTTTGCATGTTCTCCCCGTGCTTGGTGGGTTTCCTCCGGGTACTCCGTTTCCTCCCATCGCCCAAAGACATGCAGATTAGGTTAATTGGTGTTCCCAAATTGCCCATAGTGTGTGAATGAGTGTGTGAGCGTGTGTGTGTGTGTGTGTGCTGTGATGGATTGGCACCTCGTCCTGGATGTACCCTGTCTCGTGCCCTAAGTCTTCTAGGATAGGCTCCCGGTCCCCGCGACCCTGAATACAGGCTAAAGTGGTACAGACGATGAGTGATTTTACGTTATTTACAGGTGGGAAAAAAAAGTCTGTTGTAACTCATTCAGAATAATAATAGTTAAGCTCACTCTCCACGAGGTGCTTAAGAGAGGAAGTGTTTATCAATGTAGGAAGTAATGATTTTTTTTAAGATCGATGTTTTTATGATATAAGGGCGTTTTCCATTTAAAGTTCAAAGTAGCATATCTTCTCTTCCCGTGGGCCGATTGTGATGAAACAAAGCCTATATGTTACCTCTAGCTCAGCCAAATACTCCTGTGGAAACCCCATTAAAATGAATTCAGTAGTTTTTACGTGATGCGTGCACAAACAAAAAGACAAACAGAGACAAAAATTCCAAAAACCATCTTGATGTGTTCTATTACTCATATTATGTCTCCCCAAATTATTATTATTTTTTAAATATCTTCAATGTACAGACATGCCAACTTTATAGTTTTATATATATATATATATATATATATATATATATATATGAAGCTCGGTGGATGCTTATAGAGTCAGCAGAGAAGGCGATTCACAGCACCTATCAAGAACAGAGAGTAAGACGAGCGCTCATCTGTGTCAATGTGCCGGCCTAATCAACTTTCCCATGGACAAATGCTCTAATGAAGCATGGCTGCGTGAGGACATGGAGCGTGTCAGCTGTGAAATGGTCACTCAGGGAAGCGAACGTCAGATGAACAGCCTGTAGCTGACACCACATCGCATCGCCGAATGGCCTGAGGGAGTAATTATGAAGAGAGGAAGAGACTTTCTAAAATTAAGACAAGGCCATTAGGAGGTTAAATTCTGCTCCCGTGAAAATAGTCTTTTATAAGTAGAAACCAGCAGGATGGTGGATAAGGCTAAACTGCTCTCCGGTCAAATGCTCTCACTTTTCTGGATGTCTTTTGCCTTTAAGAGTTCTGACCCCGAGGGTTATTGTGTCATAAAATCTAAAACCTAGAAAATCAGGCTCCAGATGTGCAAGTATGGACAACAATTAAGGCTTTAAAAGGGAAAGATCATTTCTGTTTGGATTTGAGGTGGTCCAAGTTCATATGCTAGTACTAATGATATTTTTGTGTGTGTGTCAAACTTTTTTTTATTATTTCATATAAGATATATTATAAAACCCTTTATCATCATAAAAGCAGGTTTTGATGATAAATAAATAAAAACTTAAAAATAAAAACTATTCAACTCAACAGTGATGGGCTGCTACTTTCATTTAAGGCATTATGGCATTAAGGCATTATTATTTTTTTCATTAAAAAAAATTTTTTTTTAGACATTTTCAAGACAGAGTTCCCCAGACAGAGTATTTTCAAAAAGCTCTGACTTTTCCTAAAATTCGAACTGTACGATCAAACAGAAAAACATGAAATGCGATATGCCTTCATGAAGCCTACACAATTCTTTTATTCCAAAATATATTTGGAACATCCATACTTCTCCTGGTTTGGAAGTGAGTGTGATTAAAATGCAGGCTTTCCTCACACATGAAGCCTGACTCTATAGGCAGATCAGACATTCTAGACCAGTTTTAATTTCTAATATGAACCATCAATGATTATAGTAGCACGTCATTTGTTCCAGCAGTTCACAAGTATTGGATGAACTCAAGGAAAAGAAGAGATTTCATGTTTCATTCACAGATATTTATTTCATCTAATCTCTCAGAAGTATTTTGGAGAGCACCAGTACTTTGGAGATCTCTCCCAATTTTTGGCGCAGTGGTACAGTGCTCGCCCTATCATCCGGAGATCACGAGTTCGATTCCGGGTGATGCTGTAACTTCTCGCAGCCGGAGGTCTAGAGAGAGCTGATTGGCTGAGCTCTCTCAGAGGGGAGGGATGCCAATCAGTGGCGTTTGTGAGCTCACGCAAGCGGAAGGAGCGAATAGTGCTTTCCTCCGAGTGTGTTACGCCGCCCCTAACGGTGCGTGAGCGAGCAGTTCGAAAAGATGCGGTCGGCTGGCGTCATGTGGTTCGGAGGAAACACGTGATAGTCTTCGGCACTCCAGACTGAGTGGTAGTAGTAACCTTAATGTGGGAGCCCCCTAGTGACGGGGAGGAATTGGACACGACTAAATTAGGGAGAAAATTGGGAAAAAAGTTTCAGGCTTAAGCACCTGGTAAATTATTACACTCAGTCCTGCTAATGTAACTATAATATCCTATTTTAAATAAAAATTTCTCGTTCCAGTGTTGGCTACAGGCTTAGTGGTTTGCACTGTCACCTTGCACCTCCAGGGCCCGGGTTCGATTTCCGGACAGGCTCGATTCCCGTGATTCTCTGTGTGCATGGAGTTTTCATGTTCTCCTCATGCTTGGTGAGTTTCCTTCAAGTACTCCAGTTTCCTCCCACAGTTCTAAGACATGCAGATTAGGCTAATTAAAATCACGTGATTGCAACTCAGGGCAGCTAAATTGCTGGCTTGTGTTAACATGTTCTTGAGAACAAAGCGCCATCTAGTGGTGGCACCAGGTAAATTAATAAATAGGGCTTGAATGGGCGTGTATACTGTGAAAACTTGACACGCCCTTTCTGGCAGGAGAGGGAGGGGGGATCACGCCGTCCATAGGGCAGCCACATGCCATTCGCACGGGATTCACACGGCCACGGCTATTTGACGTGGCTTCCACTGTAGCTTTTCTAAATTGCCTGTAGCGTGTGTGTGCCCTGTGATGGATTAGCACTCCGTCTTGTGCCCCCACCACCCAGTATACAAGTTATACAAGTTAAAATGGTATAGATGGTGAGGGAGTGTTGGCTACTTCTGTAATGTAGGTTAGGGTTAAGCTTTTATACCTTAAAGGCAAGCACTATATGCAAATTCAGATGGAGTTTGTAATTCATTAAAGAAAATCGATAGTTCCGCATTATCTTCCCTCTTCCATGGTTTCCATACCAATCCATCCAAAATCATGCACAGTCATGTTTACACAGACAAAATCTTGTCATAATGCAGCCGTAATGTAATCACAGGATGACTTGCGGATGCTAAAACAATGTCCGGTGCTGTAGGACAGAGCTTAGATCCGTCGCCGAATATAGCACGGTGTGGAGAGGTGACAAAGCATCCCTTTAGGGAGATCAAATGAAACATGGATCAATTCCATGCATATCTATCACTGAGCTAAACCCAATCGCCGGTCCCTACACACACACACACAGGGGTGGAGGAGGAAAAAAATTACCCGGAACAGTTCATCATTGTCATTCTGATAATACACTCAGTTCTCTTCTCACAAGGAGGAAAAAAAATGTTAGGCAGATCAGTTCCCATGGCAACACAGCACAGTAGGCTCGCTGTTGACTCGCTGGAGCATCACTATGGAGGCTTTGAAGGAAACCAACGGCCAGGAAGACGCACACCACACACTCACACACACACACTGCCGGTCGGGAGAAAGACAAGGTAAAAAATGTGTAAGCAAACCTGGCTGCTCTGCATTAAAAGCTCTGGCGTGATAGAGCACATCTATAATCTGTCACAGGTCCGATGTCATTGTCCATATGACACTGTGTAGCATAAGATTTTTAATCCCAGGGTAATCAATAAGAATCCCAAACAATTCCTGCAAATCTTCCATGAAATCATGCTCACTCATAAGGCTAAAGAAATGCCATGTAAATAAATTAAATGCCACTTTAAATCATGACTACTGCTTTAATGTAGGTTAAGCTTACTCTTTGATAACCTAAAGGCAAGGACCCTGCAAATCAACACGGAACGTTTGGGTCATAAAAATTATATGTGGATAAAAATACAGTAGACAAGCAAAATCTACATTCATATTTGACTTTCACAGACCTTAGAGATGCCCCTGTAGAAGTTCTGGTGTACCTGCAGGACAAATCCTTGTGCTGGTGCAGAACAGGCCTAGTCTAAAGATACACACAAGCTAACTAATACACTCCCATAAAACTGGAAGATGTGCTATGTAATAATATGTCAGTGAAGAATCTGTTAATCAACTTGTACAAAAAAGGGATGATGTTTCTAAATTAGGGACGCTGCTTTCTCTTTTTCCATTTTTGATACAATTTTGCATCATTGAGATACCTGGTACTTATCTGACCTGATCAATTATATTCTCAATTCAGCTGTATTTGTGTATACATGCATTTTTGACAATAGACATGAATCACAAATAAGTCTAAAAATCAGGATCCCTAATAAACCAGCCAGAAGTGATACTTGCGAGGGGAAAAAAAAGCTTGCGGTGATGAAATTATCAAGAAACTTTCAGAGGAAGCAAACTCAAATTAGAACCCGTGCGCATTCAGATATCATTATTATACAGTAAATATTTACTGTGTCCACGATGGCATGGGTGGCTCAAGTGGTCGCTGGGGTTTGGGAATTGAGTGGGAATTGAACCCAGGCGTTCTCTGTGGTAGGTTTCTCGCCTGCCATGAGGAACAACTGGGTTCAATTCCCACCCAATGCCCAAACATTTGCCACTGGATGCAGTGCCGGTCCCAATGGGAAGGTTGCATCAGGAACAGCATTTAGCGTAATACCTGTGCTAAATTGTGTGCGGATCCAGTACCATCAGTAACAATCCTAGGATGAGCACATAGTCACCTCCATATTGAAAAAAAAAAATATGTGGGCTATACTAAGTACTGTACGCCAATAGCTAGTAGATCCACCTCTAGCAGCGGTAACTTGAAGTAGTCATTTCCTGTATGACTTAGTTTCTCACATTGTTGTGGACGAATTTTAGCCCAGCACTGCTTCAGTTCATTTAGGATTTTTCGGGCATTTGCTTATGCACAGCTCTCATAAGGTCCTACCGCAGCATTTTAATTGGGTTGAGGTCTAGCCTTGGACAAGGCCATTCCAAAACCTTGGTTCTTTTATTTTTAAGCAATTCTGATGTAGATTTACTGGTGTGATTAGGATCATTGTCCTGTTGCAAATTTAGACCGAGTTTTAGCTGTCAGACAGATGGCCTCACATTTGCCTCTAAAGTATTCAGAGGAGTTCAAGGTCAACAGGACCTATGGCTGCAAAACAAGCCCAAATCATTCACCCCTTCACCGGTGTGCTTGACAGTAGGTATGAAGTGTTTCCACAAACTGTCGGTTTTTGCCAAATATGGCGTTGGGCATTAAGTCCAAACAACTCCACTTTGGTCTCATCTGTCCATAGGACATTGTTCCAGAAGCCTTGTCGTCTGTTCAGATACAGTTTTGCAAACCTCAGTCTTCCATGTTTTTTTTAGACAAAAGATATTTTCGCCTGGCAGCCTTCCAAACAAACCATACTCTTCAGCCTTCTTCTAATTGTGATGTCATGGCCATTTAACTGTAGGGCCTGAGATGTAAGTTTTGCAGGGTTTTCTTTGTATTTCTCTGAGCACTGCATGGTCTGAACTTGGGTTAAATGTACTGGAACGTCCACTGCTGGGAGGATTGGTAACTGTCTTGAATGCTTTCCACTTGTGAACAATGTAACTTACCATAGCACGCTAAACTCCAAATTTTATCTTACAGGAAAACATCCTTAGGCCAGAAAGGAAAGCAGCAAATTATGTAAAAGACCACTTTTTGGACAAAAAAAATAAATAAAAAGAAAAGAAAGCTTTTGGGGTTTTTTTTTGTATGACAAAAGAAGTAGGTGCGACAAAGTCCTCAGAATGTGGCTGATTCTGTAGGATGTTCAGTAAAACTAAGCATTTTCTTATAAATGTGCACAAAACTTTTTTTAACACATCCTTGCTTTTTTTTTATGAGACTTTTGACAAGTATTTAGATAAACACACAGGTTGGAAACCAACTACCATTAAAAAATCTATGTTTAATTAATTAATTAATTAAAAGAATAATTATTATTATTATAATATAAAAATTTTACCAACAAACTGGTCTTTTTTCAGAGTATGTCACAGCTATTAAAAACAAATTTAAACATGATAATAGCATATAGAAGTGTGATATTATATTTTCATAAAGCCTAGTCCTATATTCAAATTACTTTAGCAAAGCAAGGCTGCCATGTCATAGAACCAGTTTACTTCCACAAGTTGGCAACGAATTATCTGTTTAAAATGATCAAAGATCAGGTATTCCACTCACTGAATGTTGACTGGAACGACCACAGTGAGCACCGAGCCACCACGGCGAGATTATCACTCATGGACGTACAGCCTTCTTTAAAACATTTGCACCATTCAAATGTTTTACTGTGGTTAAGAGTCTCATCACCAGGCTGTGCTTAAGTTATCTGTAAGTGTCAATTTGTTTTATGTCTTCATTAAGGAGGAATTTTATCACAAGGTAAACTACTCAGTTTTCAAATCAGAATCAATTCACACTTTTAATTTATTTAGGTAAACTTTCAAACAATAAATATTCTAGAATTGGGAAGTTCCATAACATATATGTTCCACAGTATTGATCTTCCATAAATACTCTGTTTTTTTAGGAATATTGCACCTTCTTCTTTTGAGTTTATGTGCGATAGGTGCCATGGAGCAGAAGATTGCCAGGGAAAAAAATATTGTACAAAAGATGGCTTTTAACAAATCAATAATGCAAGTTATATATCATTTCAATGCTTATTACATGTTTTTGGTTATTTTAATACTTTGAAACATGTAAGAAATAAAGCTGCGTTAAATAAATCAGACAGTAAAGTCTAGTACTGTTAAATCAAAAAACTTCAATGTCCAAAAATCTAATTTAATGGAATTTACAGTCTACCTACTGTATGAGTCACAGCCCTCATACAGGGTAGGTAAAAAAAATCATGTAATAAATGGCACGAAACAGTGGATGGTTGCACACTTCCACTACTCACTCACATAATCTTTATGAATTATATTAAAACCACACTTTTCCAGACTAAATATGAGGCCAAATTGCTCAACTGTGGATACAAATTTACAGAGGACAAAAGGATATTATTTCACTATGCTTAGAAAGAGAAGCTTAGTGCTGTTTCAGTTACTCTGAGTATTAATACCAGATCAATACCAGTTGTTCACCGAATAGCAGAGCCTAATCTCTGAATCATCCCGAAAAGAAACACTTTGAATCAATGCACCTTGTAACACCATCATATATTTTGTACGATCAGTGAGTGGGGCGATGGTGATTACTTGTGTCTGATGTACGTCTATAATAAAAAATAAAACTGAACATGACATCATGTAAACTAGAAGTGTGCACTTATGCTGTAGCATGAACTGTATTGTAGATACAGACAGTGGAGGTCATGTATGTACTGTACAATCTGACTGACTGACTTGTGTAAACGCAGTGGTCTTTAATTATTCCCAGCACTTGAAACCACACACACACTGCACATTCCCATGTTATTTCTGCACTTCCTCACCTGACTCAGCTCATGAAACCCTTGATCACAAAACAAGCTGAATCAGGCATCTGGAAAGAGCTGAGGAACAAATCCTGAAGGCTCTCATTATCTAACAAAACAGTGTTTTATAATCTACATCTCTCAATCTTTGCTAATGTGTGGATTACACTTACAGGCTTACACGATACAGGGCAAAATGATTACAGTGTTGTCATTGCTGGACATATAAAATAAACAGTGTGTTCTGTTAGGAGTTATGTGACCAAAATCACCAGAACACACTCTTGTCACCAGCATCTTTTCTCCAGGATCAGGAATAACCAGATCATCAGATGATCGAGGCAAAACTGATATTATGTGGACTGTCCAGTGAAACGACATGTCATGCAAACCAGCAGATGAAAGGAGACAAAGGCAGCGGCCAGAACAGATGTGCATATACAGATGCATAAATAAACACACACACACACACCATCACACAAACAAGCTGTTTGTGTCTAAATGTCCTTTACAGTTATACAGTTATGTTATGTGGGGTGTCTGGCAACCCCAACTCTCTCTCTCTACATACACACACACACACACACACACACAC
>JAQMYJ010000002.1:27533145-27550452 GCA_030014305.1 Clarias laeviceps | reverse complement strand
GTATATATCGTATTGTTTATTCATGCTTATATATATATACACTACACCAATAATACTTAAAATATATTATGTATATTATAGGTTCTAGGCTTGATAATAATAATAATAATAATAATAATAATAATTGTAAAAGTCTGGTGCAAATGGATTACTTATTCTCAACACGTAGGCACTTGTATTTTTTCCCCCTTGAGGAAAGGACCTGCTTACACACTGCAGATATTTACATACAATAAATGTTCCTTGGATTTAATTATAGTTGTTATAGAGACTATAATAAAAACCTGAGTATTGATGAAGGAGGCTGGCGGCTGGTGTGGCGCAATGCGCTCTTTAAGGCTGCGACTCTTTTTCATTCCAGTAAATTCATTAAATGATCAAAAGCAGCTCAGTGGAACTGTACAAGGATGAAAAGATCTCAGGATGCTCTGGACTCAAACAGGTTGTCAGGAGAAAGATGAGCAGTGGGGATGGACGGGGGTCTCACCGTGTCTGGCGGATGCAGACTGCAGGAGGAGAAGCAGGGTGGTGATGATCCCGGCGCACTGCACACACCGGCGGCTCCACACCGAGCGCTCCGGACGCCTCCTCCTGTTCCTCCAGCACCCCGGCGCTCCACGGCTTCCCACCACAGGCACTTCTCTCGAGGCCATGTGAACGTGTTGGCGTGCGGGCCTGGACGCGCAGTAACGAAACGCGCATTGGATCGGGGACGTGTCCGCTCCGGTGTGTGAGACCGAGGAGTCCGGGTCCGAGTCCGAGTGCGCCGGGTTTCAGAAAGCCAGCATGGGTTTAAAGTTTAAAGGCAGTGTTAAGGCAGTGAGTCTGTTTCTAACCGAGCCGCCTTCCCACTGAGCGTCATTTCAGTGCGTAAAAAGCGCATTTCATCCTCAACACACTGACAATCACATACACACACATTCATACACGCTCACACACACAGACACACAGATACACACACACACCCGTCTCTGGGAAGAAGAAGGGGGAAAAAATCCACAACGACGTGCTGCTAATAAAAATGAGAAGTGAAAGATCTCCAGTGCGCATCTGACGCGCCAAATACAGAGCGGGGGCCTTTAGACCGAGGAATCATCTCACTGAACGACTCAAGTGATTCAATCAGCCGATTCACAAGAGATCGTCATTTATATATCACTTTTTATTATATACAGTATATATGTCTAATAAATTATCTAATAAACTGACCTTCTGTTTTCTCCTTTAATTAACTGAAATGCTTTTTAATGCACGTTATAAACTTACTGTCTATATCCATTTTATCCCATATACAGGGTCGCATGGAGGGCTGGAGACTTGGGGCACGAGGTGGGGTAGACCCTGCACGGGGTGCCAATCCATCGCAGGGCACACACATACATACCCACACTATCACACTCATTCACACACTATGGGCAATTTGGGAATCCCAAATAGCCTAATCTGCATGTCCTTGGGAGGACACACATGTATACAGAGGAAACCCACAAAGAATGGGGAGAACATGCAAACTCCAGGTACACAGACCCGGGCGGGAATCAAACCCAGAACCTAGAAAATCATTCATGATTTTAACTATTTGCTTATTGATAACTAGCTGAAGTACCCCTTGTTAATGTGAAAAGGTTAAAGTTGATCAGTTTTAATGTAATCAAAGCTGCATGTACAGGTATATGTCAGCCTGCAAGAAAGATAAGCCTCTTAATTTTTTTAAACTGTAATTTCACGTTATTATAATATAACATTATATGATATTGGTTTCCACTGGATTGTGGATAGTTTCCTAGTTCATAGAAAGATTTTGAATTTACTGTCATTTCATCTTATTACTATTAATGGGAAAATGAAGATATAGATATATAGTACTTCCTTCGTCGTCAGCCAAATACACTCCCTGTCCGGTAACCGGAGAGTGAATCACATATGAGAAATCAAAAAAGTAGATTAGATAAAGATGGAGTTTTGTCTTAAAATGACTACAGTGCATCAAAATGCACTTATACCACTTTAGTGCTGTTATTTCAGCAGTGAAAATATTAACTAATCGCCTTAAAAATATTCAGTTTAGATTTTTTTTTATTAATATCTGTCGGTGCAGGTGTTTGTTTACGTTGAGCAAGTAGTTTATTAGTAGTTTATTTGTAAGTAGATTATTAAATCCAGGACATAACTGTTCATAACATCGCTTTTACTCAACATTTTGATTTCACTTATGGTGCAGGTTAAACTTCAGGCAAAGTATTGCAAAAGTTAAGTTAAATTCTGTCCAGACAGTTTTCCGTGATACTGTAACAAAATCTGGCACAGAACTGCTCAGAACTTCACTTCTACTGAACATTTTGGCAGACAGATAGACATCTACAACACCCACCTCACACACAAAGCTCTCAGCCATCAGGGAGGAGACTACGGAGTCTCCAGGCCAGGACCAGCAGAATGAAGGACAGCTTCATCCATCAGGTGATCAGGAAGCTCAACTCCCTCCCGGCTCTGCCTCCCCTTTGCTCTTCGGTCTCTCCCACTCTTGTTCTCTGACCCCTCCATTTCAGACACACTCACTTGCACCTGTCACTTTGTGCAGCTTTGGGCTGCCCACTACTTCAGCCCAGTAATAAAGAACTGAACACATATGTCACTCTTGAACCCAGACCCCGCCCCCCTACTCTTTATTTGCACAGTTTCCACTTCGCACCATATCAGCCTTCTGTCGTGTGTTATCTGTCCCATTTTGCAGGACTACTGTGATAGCCTTAGTTGGTGTTATTTAAGTTTTTTTTTTATACACTATTTTGTTTTTTTACATTTTTTTGCACATAGTGTTGTTTGTAAGGGGACTGAGAGTAACGTAATTTTAATTCTTTATGTGTATGTACTGTACATGTAGCAGAATCGACAATAAAGTTGACTTTGACTTGAATACAGAAATACAGACAGAAAACTGACTGGTTTCAGGTCCTAAAATTGTATAAAACATAAAAATACCATTGAAAGAGTGAGTTCTGACCAATTTACAGACAAAACCATATACCGTATACATAATGAGTGAGTGAGTAATTACTATGAGATGTAGGGGGTATGATTCACTACCTATATACTCTCAAAGTCTACTTGCATAGGATCAAATGTCAGAATGGAGAAAAAGTTTGATCTTCATGGTTGGTGTTTGATTGACAGCCCTGTAGATGGAAACTCCTTAAAAGGGGTCAGAGGAGAACGGCCAGACTGCCCAGCTGTTTGGCCGAGTCTGTGGCCAAGATAGCATTAGATTCCTGTTCTTGGCTGACATGAGCTGAATGTGAAAATGCTGAAAATGGTTTTCTGATACTGTTGCTCACCAACCTGAAGCTGGAGCCATTTGGCTATTCTAATAATTTTTCTCCAACCTTCTTTATCAACAAGGAATTTCCATCCACAGAACTTTAAAATTTTTTACACCACCCTTATTTAAACTGTTCTGTGAGAAAGTTAGAGGAGATCATCAGTTTCTGAAATACTTTACCAGCCCATTTGGTACCAAAACCCGTGCCATGGTTAAAGTCACAGAGAACACACTTTTTCTTCATTCTGATGTTTGTTGTAGACAATAAGTGAAGGTCTTTACCTGTATTTCTGTAAGTTGATCCACTGTGCTGCTGCCACATGATTGGCTGCTTGGAAAACGGCTTAAAAATGTATCTGCATTACTTCTAATGCTGAGAACGCTCCAAAGATTTTGCTGCTTAGCATTGGGAAAGATTTAAACTCAGGATAATCGTTTTGTCGCTTGGATAATTTGGGAACGGCAATTGACCTAATCTGGACTGTGGGAGAAAACTGCAGTACCCTGAGGAAAACCCACCAAGCACAGGGAGAACATGCAAACTCCACGCAGTGTGGTAGCAGTTTACTCCTGTTATTCCTAGTTATATATAATTAATGGTTAGTTTGGTCAGCTTATTTGATCAGAAACAGCCGGGGATATAGGGTTACCCTATATACAGTACTATACCTTACTGTATATGGCAAAATATGGAAAGATAATTGGCATATACTGTACTACACACATCCTATAATAAATAAATAAATATGTAAATAATCACAAGTATACAGTATAGGTGACATTATGTGATCCTGATTAGCAATTGACTTTGCATTGCAGCACAGCACGATGAGAAAGCCATGATTTCAAATATTGGTGTAAAAAGGTTGTAGGGTTGTTGTTTTTTGCACATTATTAGCTGCACAGCTCCCGATGTGCTTAAGACGATATCTTTTGGCACACTGATTTACAGCATAAAGAGCGCCGTGCTCCCTGTGATTGTGTGTGCAGCCTAGTGCTGCCACCTGGTGGCTCGTTTCAAAACTAGTCTTGAATCATTTTGATAAGTCTCTGGTTTCTTCAAGATATTACTGCTTTGTAATACTTATTATATTACTTAATTCGACTATATTAAAACGTTAATGGGAAAATTTTTGTTTTTATACAAGGAAAGGGAAAAAATAGGAGAAAAACAGGTAAACCTGTTATGAAATATAATTTTACAGCAGGGTGCCAAGAGCCAAATTATAGCTAGACAAAAGACCATCTCTGTATGTACTCATAAACCAAATAAATTAATTTCTTAAACTGTTTATTATATTAAAACTTTATAGTTCATTTCATTTAATGGAATAAAAAACGACTCTGCACGTGAAGTAACGCGCCGCCCTTAGAGCGCGAGCGTGTATCTGAAAAACGACCGTTATTTACGTTTCTTGACCAACGAATTAAAACTAGGGAGTCGATTCACCTAAAAAGATTCATTTAAGGAATCAGCCGAATCAGTAAAGTGAACCACAAAAGTGAAGCCAGTCAGTAACAGCGCCCTCTGTTGGTTAGAACTGTTAAACGGGCAAAACAATACCGTTAATAAAACAAATGTGTTCTCTTTAATTTTTCTGTGACTAAGTTCTCTAATAGGTGCATTCCTTTTATTCATAAATCAAAATTACTTAAATTATTTAATTTTACAGCATGTCATGAGAAATAGCTTCATTGTTTTATGTATTTTAAGAATCATATAAAAATTGCTAAATTCAGTACATGTATATTATTTATTACTATTCCTAATTTTTAACAATGCTTAAAGACAGAAATGTGAAACTGCAACATGAACATGTGCAATATTTTTTAGTTACTGTGCAACCTTAAATTATCAAATATGAAAGGAAATATCAAAAAGGAAAGTTTAAAGGTTATCACATAATACAGCGATTTCTTTCCCTGCTTATGTTTAAATTTCTAAATGTAATATTAAAGCAATATAGTTGGTGATAGATAGATAAATAGATAGATAGAATATTAAGCTTGGCTTGTTTTTATCTGCAAACACATCCACCAGAAATATTTCTGATCTGTTTGCCCCAAAAGTGTTTATAAATGTAAGATGTTTAATATTAAGATATATGGATGTTAAATAAATAAATTAAAATCACATACATTTCATATCATCCTGTTTTTTTACTGTCGTGTAAGAAACGTCTGAATTGCACATACGGAAGTATACAAGTAACATGAAAAATAAAACTACTTGCTGAAAAAACTAATCAATTATATGTGAAAAAAAATCTTATGTATATTTGGTAAAAAAAAAAAAGAAAAAAAAAAAAGTACTATACCACTATCCTGCAAAGTCGATTTTAACTTAGGCCACTAGATGGCACTGTTTAACCGTTTCTGCGCTTGTCAAATTCAAAGTTTAAAACAAGATCCCCCCCTTTTTAATTTCCTGGGTATTTGGATTCTAACAAATTAAACCTTTTATTGTTTCACTAACATAGAAAGACAACTGAATACTAAGCTGTTAAAGCACATGCTTGGTAGAGACCATCTAGATCTTTAGGTTAAGCCTTTATTTGCTTGTGATTTTCTTCACATATCACAGCATAGGATAGGGATAAGGAGCAGATAGGGATAAGGAGCTGGGGCTTGACCCACTGACCTTGAGTAACCTAGAGCCTAAACCCTCTGAGGGACCAGTGTCTCTATTAATGCTAGATTTATCATAAATAGATTATTAAGCCATACGAGTAGTGTGTAATAAAGGAGGACTTGCTGGGTCAACACTAAATAGAGCAGTACATGTTTAGTCGTATAGATCTGTGAGGCCGAGTCTGCGCTCGCTAATAAACCTGCTGTTTGCTGCAAAGTGAATATAAATTATATAAATAAATAAAAATTTATAGATAAGGTATTAAAATTTAAGTTAACTCTAAAATAAATGTTTATCATATAATTTCAGATTTTATTTTTTATTTATCAAAATACCTCACTTAATAATTAATCACAGAAAAAAAATTATACTCAAACAGAAATAAAGCATTCAAAAAGCACACCAAATTAAACAAAGAGACAAAGACGACTTGCCTGCAGCAATATATATTTTAATTCAAAGTGAATTTTAACAATACACCATAATTTCTTTAATTTGACACTCACCAAATAGTCACCAGGAAAACCCGCTTTGTGTGACAAAGTACATAAGGCTTGGTCACATAGAAAAATCACTGAGAACCAGAGAAATAACGACTGAAAACTGTAAGAGACATTACACACTTAAAAAAACAAAAAAAAAAAGTTCCCAGTCCTCATATACTGAATATTGCACAGTGCAATGGCTACATGGCAAACTAATGTAGCGTAAAAAGAGATCCAAAGCAAAAAAAAAAATAAAAAAATTAGAAAGCCACAAGAAAAACCTACATGTATTAAAACAGTAACAGTTCAGATTTAGTCGATCAAGTCTAAATCTAGTCTCTGATAACTTGCAGTAAGATTTAACTCCTAGTAAAATAGAATCTGAAAAGAAAAAGAAGAAATAACAGCTGTAAAGCGATCAAATCTAAAGGATAGAAGCTGGTATACAGTAGCACATGTGACAAACACCAAGACCCTGAATTTCTGCATTTGTGTCTAAAGAAGGAAAAACAAACACTAAAAATAATAATAAAACAAAACAAATATACAACTGTTTGGTATGATGGGAGCATTTCATCAAGTTTGTACGTGATACAAGTTTTTATTGGTGTGTGTGTGGCGGTTTGGGAAAACCTGTCAGACAATGCTGCCAGAAATACGTTTTTCTGGGAAAAATACTTCGATATAGACAAATCTCATGAAACTTGACAAGTGGGATCTCCTCAAACAGTAATAATTATGATTTAAGCCAAAACAGAAGAGCTACTCCAATCATAGATAACGCACGCCGTCTGTAAATAATTAAATGATTGAAATTTTGTTCATGGGTCGCGGAGGCCCTGGAGGCTATTGTAAGGAACTGGACACGAGGCAGGGTACACCGTAGATAGGGCGCCAACCCATCAGAGAGCACAAGCTCACACTCACACACCCCATTATGGGCAATTTGGAAATGCCAATCAGCCTTTGGACTGTAGGAGGAAACTAGGGTAACCTGGAGGAAACCCATAAAGCGTTGTGGAGAACATACATACTCTATACACGAGGACTAGATTCAAACTCAAAACCCAGAGAAGACAGAGTGATTATGTCTGTAAAATCAGAGATCATAGATAACGGAGCAACAAGATTGAGCCAGATGACGTGGATGATGTTGATTAATGTCTCATTTAACGTTCATTCTTAGTGTGGTTTATTTAATCAGCAGAAATTCTTTTTAATTGTTAGAAATGTTAAGGTTGGTGCAAAATTTTTCAGAGAAATTGGAATGAAATATTCAAATAAAATGAAATATAAAATTTCAGAAGGAACGGTTTCCAACTCGAGGCCAAGTTTCTGGAGAATTGTCGAAACAAACGTCAAAATGTAACCATGTGAAAGGTTTTCCCAAACGTCCACATATAGTTTTACATTTGCTGTTTTTTTTGGTAAATCCGAAGAGTCTGAATTCGTAATAATAATAAAAAAATCTAAACCAAGAGTCTGATTCTGATGTAAATCAGACTTGTACAATATTTGTCTGAGTTTGTACTTGTCCCTAGTGCTACAAGAACATCACCTATAAAAGTGACTTAGTTTATATTCATCGTTTCATTTTTTGATTATTTCGTGGCTCCGGAGCCGCCACATTTATTTGGACCAAAATCTCAAAGTATATTAAAGCAATATAACTTGCACATTGGTATGAATGTCGTGTCCTGTTAAAGACGGAGTTCGTGGTTTGAAATAATTAAAACAATAATAATAAAAAAAAAAAAAATACAAATACAAAAACAACAGGACGAGGTGGTAAACTACGGCATGATGCTTCCTCGAAGCTTGTTTCAATCACAGTGTACTTATGTAAAGCTTCAATAAGGGAGAGAGGACCACGTCATAGCCCTGATAGCATTCCATTATTAGATTTCTTCTGAGCCAAAGGAAAAAAGGAAAAAGAAAGAAAGCAATAAAAATAAAAACGCACACAAGCAAACAAGTTAAATGAAATGTACGGATTTAAAATTGAAATAAAAAAAATAAAGAGAGAAAATCTCATGTAAAGACACGACTGCATTGCATGTTTGGCGTCTGAGTGCCAAGTGAGACTTAGGAACACTACCGAAGACGAAACTCTAGAAACTCTAACAACCACCACGCACGCCTACTGCAAACCAGTGCATAACTAAGTTTTCAACACTAAGAGGTCCAAGAACACACGCAACACAAGATACACCACTTAAAAATGACCTCGCAAGCGAGAATAAGAGAGAGCTGGGTTTCTCGGTGTGTATGAGTATATATGTGTATGTGTGTGTGCACAGAACGGAAAGGTCTGAAGCACATCTGAAAGGCACTAGTTCATCACTGCTCCTTGTACAGAACAGAATGTGTGTGTGTGTGTGTGTGTGTGTGTGTGTGTGTGTGTGAGAGAGAGAGAGAGAGACGATTTCCACACCATCATCGTGAGGGAAAAAAAATGGCCGCCGGTACAACTAACCACGCCTCCGGGAATTCATTCGTATCGGCGCTCGACTGAGTATTAGCCAAATAAGTAGTACATCAGGCGCGATCGATGAACGTGGACTGACTGAAATCTAATCGAAAAAAGTAAACGCTCATGCTGATTAACGATAAGCACTGCAAATCCATATATAAACAAGAAACACTTCTTTCTCGAGTCTGTGCAAGTAACATACCGGAATAATGTACGATTTCATAGCGGCACTAATTTTCTAATTTATTTTCTCCAGCTCGAATCAAATAATTAAACACAACCACAAAATAAAAAAAGAAAGTTTAATCTATCCTGCAAGCTATGCCTCATCGAGATACTAATATATATATATATATATATTTATATCTAAACGTACTCTGATATACACCGATATGCATCTCTTATGGAACGACGAGCCCCACGATTACCATTAACACTACGGATAGATAATACATGGCTGCAAACAAAAGGATTAAGAAAAAAATATTTTAAAAATCAATCATAAACAAAGATCACACCCCCAAAAAAAAAAAAAAAAAAAAAAGGATAAACACAACAAACCAACAACTTCCATCAATCGCACTACAGTAGTTACAATGACACTTCAAACAGAAAAGCAACATATACACAGGCATTAAAAACAGGTTTCGATGCCGCTCAGTAGAGTAAAACCGAAAGAAAATCCTCACGTCTATCTTAAGGTCGTCGAGACACACGTACAAAAGAAATTATTATTATAATAATAATAAGAAGAAGAAGAAAGCTAAGAACAAAGTTAATCACTTTTACCCTCACAGCTATGACGAAGTGGCGATCAGTGAATAGCAGCTTATCTATGGTACATTCAAGGATAAATGAAATCATTAAACTTGCCAAAAAAAAAAAAAAAAGCTAAACATCAACCTCAACCTTTATACAAAGTACATATCTTTTTTTTTTTTTATGTTTAATACATCCCCATCTAAGAGTAATATCTGAGGTCTAGGCTAGAACAGTAGCTACGTCGCTTAAGAAATCACTGTCTTTGGTGTCGCAAAAGCATTTTTAATATAATGATGGTCAAAAAAATTAAATAAATCGGAATAAAAACAAAAAGCACGTTAGAGAACAAAAGAATCGATCATTTTTCCCTGACGGAATGTAGGAAATAAAATTAAATCTGCCAGCACTGTGAAAAGCCAGACGGTACACCGCGGGACAAGCGGAAACAAATCTCGTCACATGCTTATAGATGATAGAAAGGGGGGGGGGGGGATTGCACACTTTAGGATTAAAAAATAATAATAGTAATAAACAAAAATGCACTCCAAGAAAACACTCAAACAAATGACAGACAGTGAAATACTGAAATCTCTGCACAAGCTACTACGTAACCATGTGAATGATTTAAAGAGCTATCTGCAGGTTAATGCCAATACCAACAACACCACTAACAAATGTATACATCTAAAAAAAAAAAAAAAAGAAAAAAAAAATTAGTAGGGAAATAAAAAAAAAATTTAAAAAGGGAAAGAAAAACACAGAAGAAATGTGGGATTGTATTGCAGTTGTGTTAAACAGTGTAAATACTGTGAGTATTAAGTCAAATTGATTATCAAATAGGAAACTGTACATAGTTAATTGTTTTCGATGAGAACGGTTGCTACAGCGGAAAATTATGGAAAAATCCACTCGCAAAAAAAAAAAAATTCACACCAGTGATTCCCCCTCCCTCATGCACAGGGTGATTTAAATAAGGAAAGGATCCAAGAATAATATATCAATGTCAAAACCTTCCTCACAGGAGAGCAGAACAGAGACGGAAAACCTGAAAGCATTCTCAATAGTGACTGAAGAGGGGAAAAAAAAAATTATATATATATAAAAAATTTTTACTTGCTCGGTAGGTCTTGTCAAAAACGTAATACAGCAGGAGCGGAAAACAGGACGAAGAAATGCATAAGGATAATGGCGTCAAAACACTTCCATAATGAGCGCATCAAATTCATTGGGGGGAGGGGGGCGTTTAAAGCAAAAAACAAAAATATAACAGATATAGGGAAAATTATGAACAAACACAATGGATTCATGTCACTCCTAATCCATTTTGCTAAATTTTTCCACACAATATTGATAAACAGGTCACACCGTCACTCACTAACAGAACAAAACCACCAAAAATAATCAAATCAAATCTTGTCAAACCAAGAAAGCCTTAATGTATGAATCAATAAAAGGGGAAAAAAAAGGGAAAAAGGAAATGTCAAGTGCTGCAGTCCTGTGTTGCAGTCATGTAAATGCAGGAGTGTGACACCGCACTCTGCACAGACATGATTTAATATTATTATTTTTTTAATAAGGCACTTTTATTTTAATGGGAGCAGGTCACACACCACATGAGTTCTGAGTCTTGTTTTTCCTCAACATGGAGCGTAGTCACCTTAAATGTACGGGATGTTGTACAGGAGTTAACACTGGGCTACAAAAACAAAATGGGTATGATGATGATGATGATGTCTGTTACAAAAATACAGACGTGTAACACCAACAAGGAGGAGTCCTTCGTGCGCGAGTATGGGCATTACCACCAGACTGGGATTGCGTCACATTTAGAAGGCAATATAGAAAAATAGTTATACAGAGAGATAATCCCATCATGCCTGTGTATGACTTGAGGGTCAAGGGGAGGGGAAAGGGAAGCGGGGGTGTTTCTTCTTTTTCGATATCAAATGTGCAAAAGGCATGAAGTTTTATTTACCAAGTTCATATTTTCTTCCATGATATCTGTTGCATCTCAAATGCATTGACTGCCATGATTTTTGGAGACGAGTGTGTCAGAGGAGTAAGGGCCCCTGGGGTTGGTGTGTGCGCGTGTATGTGTCAGATGTAGGGGTACTGGGGCAGTTTGGTGGGGCTGAGCGGGAAACCGGTGTAGGCAGGTGAAGTTACGTACGAGTGTGGCGTGAACAGGGCTTTGAAGGCGGCCGGCGGGTGCAGCGTGGGAGAGGGGAGCAGGCGAGGGTCGATGCCCGGGTTGATGCCCATGCTGATGCCCTGGGGCATTAGACTGTAGGCGGTTTGCAGGACAGGACGTGGGGAGGGGAGCAGGTGGGCGACGGGGGCGGAAGGAGGGTAGGAGAGCAGGGCGGGAGGGGCTGGGGGAGGGGGCTGGGCTGAGTGGGTGGGACTGGCGTGAGGGAAGATGTGGCCGTGCACCGTGGGAGGGATGAAGGCTTGCGGCCGGCGAGGCTGGGTGTAGTTGCCGTTCCACTCGTTGTGACAGGAGCTGTAGTGCTGGACCTGTGAGAGATTGGGGGGGGGGGGAGAAGCAAGAGCAGTTAAAACCTTGATGAGAATGACCACATCAGAGCACTGATTTTTCTTCTATACATCAAAAACTTATAGCTATGATGATCTGTAGGATTGTGACACCTAAAAACAGCCATTCCTTCACCTTTTTCTAAAGCTAAGGCGACAAAAAATGCGCACCTCGCATGCAAGTTGCTAATCCAGCAGGAATCCATCCATCCATCCATAAATACATCAATCCTTAATCTAGAATTTCCTTCAAGATCAATAAAGTATATATCTCTATCCATCCATCCTTTTATCCATCCATCCCTCCATCCATCTTTTTATCCTTTTATCCATCCATGAAAATGCCCAGTTCTTCCTTTATACAGGTTTTCTTTCTTTTCTATAGTGCTAAAATATAATCTTGATAGATCAGTGGTAGGTTGCTCTCTTGCTATGTGGAAGGCCCGGGTTCGATTCCCACCCAATGCCCAAACCCCAGCCACTGACTGCGGGGCCGGTCCCAAGCCCGGATAAAATGGGACGGTTGCGCCAGGAAGGGCATCCGGCGTAAAACCTGTGCCAAGCTTGTGTGCGCGGATCAGTAGTCCACTGTGATGTCCCCTTTCCGAGAGCCGCCGAGAGACCAACAACAACAACAACATTCTACGTAAGTGCCTCCTACTCTCTTGTGCTTATCGAAACACTCAGTCGAAGTACAATCATGCAATCCTGAATACACCTCTACCATGGTGATACATAAGGAATCATAATTAAAAAATACTGACTCTTCAGGGCGCGTGATTTCATGTGAGGTGTGTACGCTTGTTTATACCTCATAGCAACAGTACTGTATATGTTTAACAGTTATTTCACTTGCAGCCAGAGGGTCAGGACTAGGTTACAGTTTTCTTTCTTTTTCTAATGGCAATTATGCAAGAAGAAATGTATGCATCTACAGAGAGGCACAAAAGGCTGGATATAAGGGCATTTTCATTAGACAATATTTCTCAAGCGTCCAAGATGAGTTTAAAACAAACAACAGAAGATGAAAGAGAACTCATTGTCAGCTTTTGTATGCAAAACAGGACTCTTCGTATAGAGAAGTTGCTGCATGTTTTACAACATTTGCACGGTTGATGAAACCTTCGGACATTTGGGACGCCATGTACAGCTACTAAAGTTAACATCTACTGTGAGAGCTGCAGTAACCAAAAGTCTAAAAACTTGCATTTCAGTCATATCTTGATGTTGACGTACAGGTACATGTCTTGAAGTACAGAGTAACATTTACAAAAACCATGTTATTATCTGAATACTTACATACCTGACTGTATACTGTATATAAACATTCCCTTTTGACGTGGGAGATCTGGACATTTCCAAACACATTCCACCTCTAAATCAAGCTCTCGCTATATATTCAGAAAGAATAAGTGTGTGTGTGTGTGTGTGTGTGTGTGTGTGTGTGTGTGTGTGTGTGTGTGTGAGAGAGAGAGAGAGGAAAGGCGGAGGAAGTGACCTGGCCAAAGCCCAGGGGCTGCTGCTGCTGGAATGCGGAGGTGATCTTGTGCTGGCGAGGCAAACTGGGTGTGGTGTGCAGACCCAACCGGCCAGGAGCGCATCGTCCTCGCAACTGGCACGATGACTCGAACACTGAGAGTGAGAGAGAGAGAGAGAGAGAGAGAAAGCAAGGGGGGAAAAGAAAAAAAGAAATGGATGAACAGGGGGAAATTCATTACAATAACTTAAAACTAACAACTGTATAAAAACGAATAAAATACCCAATTCATCACAAATTGTGCGCATACATAGAGGTTGATATTATTCCTGTTGAAGTTTTACTCTCTGCTGATATTCTGCTCATCATCACTAACATTCATGTTTGTAAGTAAACTAAATGACCTGCTATCTGATTAAACATTCATATTCCTAATTAAAATCCAAGGCTCATGATCCATACAGATCACGGACCACATGAGAAACGCCATGTTTGTGTCAGACAATCCATTACTACGACAGGAAGTATTCATCGCTCGCCGAGCTCGGCTGTGGCTCATCAGCTGGAAAAGACCAGATGGAAAGCTTGTATTGTTTTTGCAGCCGTTTTTGTTTTGATTCACACGTTTGTACTAAAACATCTGCGGCTGCGAGACACAGAGGGAGAGAGAGAAGCCGGTCAATGTGCAGTGAATTCTGATCCGGGCATTCTCGTTAAATGCAGTATAAATTTGGAAATATCGGTTTTGTTTGTGACTTGAGAATGTTCTCTTGTAAGCTGAAAAAATTCTTCTGCCGTTAAACTGCCACAAACAGGGCGAACAAAGCCCAGATATGTCCTTATGTTCCCATGTTATTAATGTGATTAACATAATTTTGCTTCAAAGTATGAACTTGAATGCAAACTTGCGGAAATAAGCAACCAACCCCTGGGTGGGTCGACTTTCACACATCTATCTTTATCCTCTTCTGATAACGTCTCTGCGGACAACGTATCATGTTCACTCTCTCGACAAAGAGGCAGGAAGTCTCGGGCTAACATGTCTTGTTGCAGGTTATAACGTTACCTGAGCTAGTGTCTTCATTCTCTGAAGACATGTGTGTCAACCTAGAGTTAGGGTTACATAACCGTTTCCGTGCTGTGATGTACTGTACTGTACTTCGCTCAGCTTAATCACGGTTTCCACATCCTTTTGCGTTCCTAATTGTGGAAAGATTGTCCTGCATCTGTTGACGCTAATCAGTGTGTTTAGGCTCCAACGAATCAATCAAACTACCTCTTTGCCACAGTCAGTGAATCAATCAGGGCATGTTTTTTCTCTGAGAAACAGCATCAAATAATGGTGGAAAGATCAATGGGAGTTTTTATTTATTTTTTTTATGTGTGGCTGTAAATAAATGCTGTATGAACAGTCAACCTGTCTGCCTGGCAACGGTGAATGGAAAAATAGATAACCTGGACAAACATAATGTGACGTATTAGGTAGGCAATTTGTCCACCCTTACCAAACTATCAACCATGGACTGAAAGAAAAAAAAAAAGGAAACAAACACTGGCTTGACAAATTCATTTGCCATTAAATGCAATTAAGACCTCTAATGAATGTCAAGTTCTAAGTCACTTTTAAAATTACATTCGACAAACCAGACCTATAACCCGCCAGCCTTTGTTTCTCTAACTGCATGCAATCACACAAACAGAATGGAAAATGAGGCGAAAACAGGAGAAGAAGTCAGAAATAATCAAATCCAAAGGTTTTTCCACTCAACACTGTCACCCAAGGTCACAGTGCACGCAATACCCATAATCACCTGCGGCAGCCTCTGTGGTAAACTGTTGACTCTCCACTATGTCCTGCAAAGTAGACACAGTATGGGCTGTGACCATGTTTACTCTCTCATGTACACTCTGAACCCGGAGCGTGTGAGATGTGTTGATCATCTCATGGAGATGAATTGGTTGAACAGCAACAAATGTAAATTTCACATAGCATTCCAACCAGTCACCACAAACTTTAGATATATTTAAATATTATAGTTGACCCATCACATCAAATGCTTCGTTAGTTGCAATTAAAAGATACAAGATAGAGCCTTGAACATCCATGAAAGCGCCGTTAAATATACCAAAACAAGATAAAGTTCAGTCTCAATGTGTTACCTGTGTTGCCATGGTGCTGGTGGTTGTTATTGTTGTTGAGCACTCTGAGCGGTGGCACCACCACCGTCCTGACAGCCGGTTTTATTTGCACCTCTGTATGCGTGTTGCTCCGCCGTATTTGGGCTTCTTGCTTCTGATTGGTGTTCAGAAATCGTCTCTCGGCGAACGGGCTGGTGTGCGTGTCTGACGCCGGGGAGCCGTCCACCGTGTCACAGCCGCTCTCGTGACCATCGTCCTCGGACATGCTGGTGGCACACAGACAAAAGACACGGTTACAGATGAGGACGAATTTTTAGATAGATATGCAATCAGGAGCACCCTCTAGTGGACGGTTTTCTAGGTTATTCCAAAACCTTTTAAAATAAAAGCAGCAGATTCAACACTTTTAAGGGTGTAGTAATCAATAAATATAAAAATAAATAGGATTAATTCAATTAAGCACATTTTTTTAAGCCATCGATAGCAATCCTTGTGCTACAAGTACCTGATTAGACATGAATATACAGTATATACACGTTTAATTCTCAGACACTTTTTGTCGGCATTACAAGAAACCAACACGAAGATCAAAAAGGCTGACCCACGTTTTTTCTGGCGTTGTAAACGTATGAAGTTGTGGGATTTCCTTTCTAGCATGTTTGAAACATAAAGGGGTTTGACAGGAATAAAGCAATCCTGCAAACACAGGGATGATTTTCAAGTTTCTTTTCCTGTAGTATCAATGACCTGGCAACCAGAGACCAAAGTCACTTTCGATACAGGGCTGTGATTTTGTGCTGTTATTTTAGTGATTGTTTCTGATCGCTGTAAAATAACATTATTATTATTAACAACCTTACAATAGATATAAATCGAGGAAAGAGGGAAAATAAGGCTTTAATAGCTGCATGACATTTCTCAAGATTTAATCTATTAACAACAACAACAAAAAATAATAATAAACAATCATTGACAGATTGCTGTGGTGTAACAGGAAATATCCTTCACTAAAAATGTAACAGGGTGTGTGTGTGTGTGCAAATGAAACTTCAAACACAGAATCTAGTAAATAAGATGAAAAATTCCATCCTAACAGTCCACTAAGGGGCTTTTTTTTATTTATTTTTTTTAGAGAATGCACAGAAACCTGTGAGTGTTACCTGTTTGGTCTCTTGCAGGGAGAAGGACTGGACTGAGCCGAAGCTGAGGAGCTTGTGCTCAGGCTGCTGTCTGGACTGCTCAGTGAACACACACGCTCCATATTTAAAGACCCTTTACACGCCTCACAATCCGGACTGCCCTTACATCTGAAACACGGACACGTGTCGAGAATCGACCATGAATCGGAGCACCAAGATGTGACCACAAAACTTACTGATAACTAAAATATTCAGGAGGATTCTTTACAATATTTTGACATTACAGACATGACATATATATATATATATATATATATATAAAAAAAAAAAATAAAAATAAAAAATA
>JAQMYJ010000002.1:27488021-27527734 GCA_030014305.1 Clarias laeviceps | reverse complement strand
ATTGGTTTGTGATTCAATTTGTGGCTTGCTTTACGATGTTTAAGGCAGTATAAAAATACACCTAAAAACACCTAGCACCTAGACATTTATTCACTGTGAAGTCACGTCAAGTCTGTTTTCAGAGAACAAAAAAAACGTGCATTTATTGGACACTAACGTAATATTCATAACTGACTGCATTATGAATAATTTTAATACTAAATGGGTGTGGTCATTGTGAGCTTACTGGCTGCTGTGTGGAAAGTCCAGTAAGTGCTGCATAGTAACAAAAGGGTGGTTAAGGACGTCTGAAGGAGTGATGCGCTGGTCGGCGTCGATCAGCAGCATCATCTTGAGCAGATCTACGAACTCTCGCCTGTCTGCTTTCTCTGCAAGCTGATCACAGCCCTCCATGTTCAACACCAAGTTTACCTTAGAGTCAAAAAGAGAAACACAAAATATACCCTCCTATATGTGTGCTTCACATAAATAGATCAAGTCAGCGTGTAACACCTCTCCTTCAGTGCAGATATTTAAGCCTTTACACTTTTATAGATCAATGACTAGTAAACTATAAATATCTTACATGTCCAATGTCATCCAGACAGCTGAAGATGTACTTCCTGGCCTCCTTCGATTTCATTCCAGTCTCCGTCTCATGCTCCTCTGGTGTCTGTATAAAAAAAAAAAAAAAAAAAAGACACGATGAGAAATGAAGAAGTAGTATAACATAAGTAAACAACACAATAGAGCTAGAACCAAGCATAGACATGGATGCAAATCCTGATTAAATGAAATCAATCTCCAGGAAAGCAAGCAAAGAAGGATACAGAGTGGTCCCAAACGTCACACACTAGGATTTTGTTCGACCGCCTTTAGCTTTGATTACGGTGCCAATGTGGTGGCCGGTTCAAGTATGAAAATGCTTTCTCATGCTTCAAGAACCACTATTTCTTAATCCTTAGTCCTGGAATGCGTCCTGTGCCATCAAGGACAAAATTCAGGTCGTCAGCTGCCTTCATCTTCATTTTATTGCCACATAACGTTGCTGAGTCTAGACCTGAGTAACTGAAGCGACCCCAGATCATAACACGGTCTCCAGAGGCTCGTACAGTGGACACTATACATGATGAGTGCATGTCTTCATGTGCTTCCCCTCTTACCCCCGACACACCTATCACTCTGGAATACACTCAATCTGGACTCATCAGACCACATGACCTTTTTTTAATGAATCCACAGGCCAATCATTTTCATGGTCTCAGTAACAAGTAGTTTCTTTAACTATATTACTTTAACTATATTCAAGATATTTTCACTTGCTGAAATATACAGTACCAGTCAAAAGTTTGGATTTATTTTCTACAGAACACTGTTTTTTTTTTCTTTTCTCCAAAACTATGAAATATCCTGTATGGAATTAGGCAATTAAATAACAATAGAGCAATATTGTCAAGCGTGTCTGCAAAAAGCACCATGATGAAACTGTCTCCAGGAAAGCAAGACCAAAACTTACCTCTGCTGCAGAGGAGAAGTCAATTTAATTTTACCAGCCTCAGAAATGATTAATTAACAAACGTTTTGTAAAAGACTTTACAGAGCATAAGTAGTAGACACATCTCAATATCACCTGTTCAAAAGAGATTATTGTTTATTTTGGATAAACGCTCCTTCAGGATTGTTTTACAGTGTATAAAGAAATAATGAGGAATGACCATGAAGTCAGAAGGTGCGTCCAATCTTTTGACTGGTAGTGAAGATTTTTTTTTAAAGTGTAGGCAATACTTAGTTGACAGACTAATGGATATTTGTTGTGTTCTTAGCATTAGGGAAAATATTAAATAAGTAGTCTGGACACCTTGAGCTAAGTGAGCACTGACGAACAACAAAATATTTTCCGAGCCCAAAAGCATGTTAACCGCATAGTAAATACTTTTGACTATGTAATTTGCTTGTAATGGCAACTATGGTAAAATAAATGAATAAATAAACCTTACTTTCCCCTGACACTCCAACTTAATTATGCTCAAGTAACATGAAAATGTTTTCCCCCCCTGTGAGTTTTTATAAAATAATCCGTTGTATGAAACACCCATTTCTCTTCTGTAGTCAGAGAAGCTAAAGTCAGCTTACCTTCAGCCTCCAGGCTGTGTACGGTGAATCAGCCTCCTTGCAGAAGAAGCGGGACGTTTTTGTCCCCACGTTTAACAGGTGCTCGCCGGGCAGTCCTTGAGTTTGAGAAATGTAGCGAATCTGTGGAAAAAGAGCAGGTTTAATGCATCAATCACAAGTTTCACATTTATCACTGAATGTTACAGGATCGCAAAAAGATTCATAAGGATACAAATAAACAAAGCAGGCCGGACACATGACATCATTACTGCAAAGTGTACTGGCATGTTTAACCTTTTGTTGGGAGCTTCTTTTAAGCATGTAAACTATACCCAGCATTAAGGTAAAGAAATAATAAAAAAAAAAAGAGAAAAAAAAATCCTATTGAATAAAAGATTTTTATTTAGTGATTTTTATTTAGCCATTTTCATGGCTTGTGTGTGTAATCATTACACGACCTTACACATTGCAGTTAATTTTACAAAGCGAATGCTGGTGGTTCCCGCGTTGTGGTCCCTGTGCCTGTGTTCTGCACCAAATTTGCCAAGTGCAAAATCTGTGACAGGAAGTGATCACTAGTTAGTAAGTAAAACAAATACGGTTTAACAAATATTCACTTTTACTCATCACGGTACATGTTCTCATTCCAAACTCCACGCCCTGGTGTCACGGTTAAAAGGCATGTCTTAACTCGACCAGTGATTTCATCACACAAAAGATTACATAAGCATCACTTAAAAACGCAACCCAGGATCACACCAGTATGGTGAAGGAGGTCACACATTAGCTATTAACCCTCAGGGGTTGACGACATCGTCGACGATGCCAATCACTTTTTTTTTTGCTTTGCAAGTGTTTTTGTGAATCAGCCACATTATAAAAGCCCAGTTTGTGCTCTACATAAATAAGGGAAACTGCATTAGCTGTTATATTGGTAAAGATTTGAAATTTACACAAATTAAAGAAGAGTGCTCAATCAATGCAGGTCTTCAGAAAGACCTCAGACCCCTGAGGGTTAAAAGAGAGACTGGCGCATGTAGGGAAGTCCAAGATTTAACCAAGATCAGGAAAAAAACTAAAAAAGCTGACTTTTTAGGAAGAAAGAAGAACTCAGGGGAAAAAATTAAATAAAAATGCACACGTAAACTGCTGAGGACTCTGTGGAAACGCCGACTAACAAAAGTGGTTACGAAATACCCAGAATGAAACAGGAGCTTCTGGAAATCCTAATGACAAAAGAAAACCAAACACTAGCAAGCTGTATAATATCACCACATGGACGAGAGGCCAATCCAAGGATTTTCCTTCTTAACCGACCAGCACCGTGCAACAATGTCAACTAGACAACTTTTAGCGTAAATTGTTCGTAGTACAAACAAAAGGATGCTCACACAACAGCAGTAGTTGCCTAGTTACCAAAGCAACATGAAGTGACGAGCTCGCTGCTTAGAAATCAGATACTGGAATACTCAGACTGACATTTTGAGTCATGTTGATGGCAGTGAATTTCCACTCGTAGTATGTTTGGCCTTGACTGTAAACATTTAAGTGTCTTTGATTAAAAGCTCTCATTTATTAAGCACTTAAAATCTACACCGATCAGATACGATTTCATTACCACTGACAGGTGAAGTGAAATTTTTTTTCTATATAGCATCATCTGCAATACTGTATTAATTTATGTTTTTTTTTTTTTCATTCTCCTTCGCCTTACTACTGTTAGTGTAACCAGCAGCAACGCAATTTCCCTCACAGGATCAATAAAGTCAGTAACTAAGTCAGTCAGTAACTAAGTCAGCCAGTAATTAAGTCAGCCAGTCAGTAATTAATTAACTAAGTGAGCCAGTAACTAAGTCAGTCAGTCAGTATAATAATTAAGTCAGTCAGTCATGGTGCCAGACACCAAAGCACACCCACAGAGGTCCTGTCTGCCCCATGGAGCCAGAGCTGCCTGGTGCCACATTGGGAACCCACACCATACTGGGCTTAATGTTTCGCATTGTAATGTTATGGCTGATCGGTGTACATATATACCAGCTGAGTATTACTATTAGTAAATATTCCAAGTTTTAGTATCAGTATGTTGTTGTTTTTTTTGGTCAGTAATGGACTGTCCATAAGTTTAAAAGATACACTAGTTCCCGACAACATTTTGAACCCCGTACCACAATAAATACGACTACAAACCTATAACCACCCCCACTATAAATGACCTATACTGTATGACTAAGATTAAGATTCTGAACTTTACAGCACAGTGAAATGACCCACTTAAGAAGCTGGGGTCAGGGCGCAGGGTCAGTCAGGATAAAACGGCCCCTGGTGCAGACAGACATGGTTAAGGGCCTCGCTCAAGGGCTCAACAGCGGCATCTTGGTGGTGCTGGGGCTCGAACCCCTGACCTTCTGATTAGTAATCCAGACGGCACGATTTATGATCTAATTCACTGGAATAAAATGTTCTACTAACAGAGACCAAAGAGTGAACGCTTACAATCATAAGTCATGAAAAATCAAATGCCATGTAAGTGCTGAGGGGGAGGAGGGGGGGAAAAAAAGAAAAAACTCCAAGTGGCTCAAGCTTTGTCCCAGCAAAGAGGAAAATGATGACTAAAATTACACACCACAATTTTTTTTTTTTTAGCGATTGCTCATTTCCTCTATTCATAAAAAACTCCCCAATGTTAATGTGGTTCCTCTTGGCCTGGAAGAAACAATTCCTCAGACACCACTTAAAGCACCATGTTTGGAACTGGAACCAAAATAAAACCCACAAGCAAAGGGGGGAAAAGAGGGGGAAAAAAATTTCAGATCTGATACATGTACTGTTTTTGTGCATTGTTTGTGCTCAGGGTTTGCACTCGTTTCCTTTCAAAACGCAGAGTTTCAAGCAAAGCTCAGCCCTCGGCGCAGAAACTCGCATCTAAGACCTTTGTTAAGTTGCCAAGTCAAGATGTACACTTTTGACATTTTTTACACCTTGTTCTCTAAAGCATTAGAGCAAGGGGAGGAAAAAAAATGTAGAAAATGATGTGCAGGGGGGGAAGTTTGGAGAGTGTGCTTTGATTCTAAGTACTAGGGTTTAGCACTGGCGACATATAATGTGCATACTCGGTCTGATTAATGGTTCCACGGTGCTTGTTTGTGCATGCCAAAACTTTTCAAACCAGGAAGTGATAAGTGAGCCTTGAAATGAAGAAAAAAAAAAAAAAAAGAAAACATGTTCCCATTCTTCAATCCACACCCTGGCACAGGGCATGTTTTAACACAACCAACGATTTCATTGGTCCAAAAAAGAAAGGATTACAAAAGCACGGCCTATCTGTGTATTCCTGGCTCACCACAAAGCAGAAAAGAGGAAGGGAAAAAAAAAACATCAGCTTGACTTTTAAAACCGGTGTGTCGCCTTAAATAATAAGCGAGAGCTCGGTGTGTCTTCTGGTAGAAACGTGTTCGAGGTGAGAGGTGCAGACACCACCGCTACTCATGTACTTACACATGCCACTGAGACAGAGATAGAGAGAGAGGGGGAAGAAAAAAACTGATGTAGAAACAGAATGAGACGTGACGTGAGAGAGAGTGTGAGACAGAGAAACCGTGACAAAGACATAGCAGGAAAAATCTACAAGTATGAGAGAGAGAGAGAGAGAGAGAGAGAGAGAGACTCTAAAACTCAGAGGCTCAGCAGACTGCCCCTGCCCCAAACTCCAAACCCTTGGGCTCCCCCCTCTCGGAGGGGGATACGACGACCGCGGCTTTGGGTTATAAATACATTGTGCTGTGTGGAGTGGAATCGGACCAGGCGCTGGCATGGTCTGAAGTTTACAGTCAGCACAGAGCATGAGTCCCTCCTAACATCACACACACACCAGCGGATCTGACCAACGCTTCAGGAATTATTCTACGTGAACCTACGTAGGATTGAAGTTTCCTCGAACACATCTGTTTCCACACCATTTTTACGCTCAGACGACGTGGAATTCTAGATTCCCGATAGTCCCGATAGATTTACACGTGGCGCCGTGATGACTTTATAATGTGTATTTTACATCTTTTTTTTGCAACGCAGTTCCTGAGACATGATGCATCACATCCTCTGAGGCTTTACCTAGTGCAGTTATAAGGCCATCGTTGTAAAATTTACCCCATCATTTGTAGAGACGTGTGACTATCAAACTCATCTTTTTTTTTTTTATGGTGGAGTCGATTCATAGAATTAAGGAGTCAGTTTTCGTTTCACATAAACTTGTAACTGTTAAATGGTCTAAAACTGACAAATTGCTTGTTTTTGCAGAAAATATAAACCAACTGCATCTGCCATAAAGTACAATCAAACCCTCGAAGTCACGGTTCAGAGTTCATGGGCCCGATTGTTCGCAGATTTTTCCTTAGAACCCAACTAATAACCGTTTGCGGAAACCGCAAATATCCTCCGCAATTTTTTATGCCTTTTTTAGTGGCAATATTTAATGTTTTTAACGCTAACCTATTAAGAACAATATAATTTACTAATTCTGTAACAAAAATGACCATAAATTCAGCTAAATTGCCATGTAAAATATAATACTGTATGAATTTTTTTAGTACTGAAGAGAAAGCACAAAGCGACCGTAAAGGAAAAACGCGGCTTGTGGTGGTGAATTATTACCGCATTTACCCTACAGTTTTGATATCAAAGAAAACGCGCTTGAATGAATTACAGTACATATAGAGGGGCGACATGGGTATTTTACATTCTACATTATAAGAACACAGTAGTTCAAAGTTTATTAAAACTTGTAGTAGGAATTGCCCAAAGATCCAATCTAACGGCCGGTCTGTCTATGATTCACAGCTCTTGTGCAGACGTGACACCAGGCTCCATATTAAATAAATCCATTCGTTATGAAACAGTACTTGTATTCTGTGAGATGATAAACATTTAAACTTAATCTCACAATGCCAACTTCATTTCCACCCAGAAGAGGCTACAAGGATTGTTTAAAAAAAAAAAAAAGCCATATTATAGTACATGCTTGAACTGATTTAATTCTTTGTGTCCTTTATTGACGACACAGAGATGCAACTATATTAAAAAAGTTGCTTCATATTTAAAATGTGTATCGCTCTTCTACTAGTTAGCATTTCTGAGGTTCTTCATAAAACTTTGCTAATTACATTTCACAAGACATGAACTTAAGGTGACCTTGACCTGGGTAACGCATTTACTGAAAATGAATGAAACAAGAGTGGAAAACACGTCACACGCTCCTGTGTTGAATGCTACGTGGCCTTTCAGTGTTCTGCAAACTTATCTGACCACACCGTCCTGGCTGTATGAAAGTAAAAACCGCCCACTGCTTAACCACATTCCGCCCCCTGAATGCAAACCTAGTTTCGGAGTAACGGGCGCAATAATCAAAGCCAAATCATTGAGGAACAACACTGCTGTATCGGACTTTGCTTTAACTGAACAGAAAATGTGTTTTCATCTTGTGTACTCCTTAAACTCTCCTGTATGCATCTTTAAAGTTAGGAAAACGAAAACACTCAGACCTTCTCCAGGTCACAAAAACAAATATATATAATTGAATAAGATCCTTATGATTTAAAGCCAAGAGTTAATATTAACACTTAATTATGCAACAACAGCTAGGAAAGTTGCTAATGCTGCAAAATTATTAAAAAAAACAAACAAACAAAAAAACAGTGCTTTGCATTAATGTTTAACAAAAGTGATTTAATATGAAGAACCCCTCACATACAACATAAATCACAAGTAAGTAAGTTAAGGTGTATTACTGTACCTTGGACACAGGTTTAGTAATGCTGAAGTTTATTAACATCAGTTATGAAAAACAATGTAAATTCAACTGATATTCATTTATGCAAGATTGTTTTTATGGGGGTTTTCAGCTTATATGTTACTTCCAAGAATCAGGATAAATATATAATGTTTACGGCTGAATGTTTAAACATTTCTTACCCTATTTATTATATTAATAAATCGATTCAGTTACACATCTTGTGTCAGTGTGGCGATACATGAATTGCCACACAGTCAAATCAAGCTCATCGTCTATACCGCTTTATCCTGTATACAGGGTCGCGGGGGTCTGGAGCCTATCCCAGGAGACATGGGGCACAAGGCAGGGTACACACCCTAGACACACTCATTCATACACCAAGGGCAATTTTGGGAACGACAATTAGCCGAACCTTCATGTCTTTGGAAACCCATCTAGCACGAGAAGAACATGCTAACTCCTTTCACACAGACCTGAGATGGGAATCAAACCTGGAACCTGGAGGTGGAACCAAAGACAGCGCTAAACTCTACACCACCATGTCTGACTCCAAGATTGAGATTTTAAAAATTCAATAAAAAGATTTTTTATTTATATTTGTTTTTGCTTCAGGTGGTTAAAATGTTTATGTTCCTTTATTTCTCTAAACTATCGACACAGCACAGTATCCTGTGTGGTAGGAGCAAATTATTGGTCAAGTCTGTATAGGATTTTAACAAAATCTGGAAAAGAAAAATGTTTATAAAATCGTCATACTTACAGAATCGTAATACAAATCGAATCGGCACAAAGGTATCGTGATACTATCGTCTCAGGGGGTCACTGGTGATTCCTATCCCGACTATTTATTCAGTTAAAACAGCCTGCACAACATGACAAATACCCTCCACACACACAAAAAAAAACTGGTTAAAGAAGGAAAACCTGGATGTTTCTCATTAAGCATTTTCCCCCCCATAAGCCCTACTTAATGTAAAAATGTCATGTGATCAAACAGTAGCAGATTCTGCAAAGAACGACACTGAACACGTTTAAACTGAGTTCACATAGAACACAGCACTTTGCATACATTTTCATAAATTCAACTTTGGTAATACTTCCCGGTTTGTCTCATGCTGCGGGTCATACCCATATTTAGAAAATCCAACTTCTATATATATCACTGCACTGTTTTTATTTTAGATGTTTACAATCCCAGAAAGCATTTAATAGGTCTTACTTCATGTAGACATGGGGGGGAAAAAAACGCAAGGAAAAAAAAACAAAAAATGATGAGTTAAATACACCTTTAAACATATTTATAGCATTATTAATCTACTCTCTATAAATTTTAAATTCATTCTATGGCCATTACTCCTCAATTTATCATTCTTTCAGCTGTAAGAAGCTATCCAAATAGAGCGCATTTTAAACCAGAAAGCCTGAAACGCAGCTTAGCAGGTTTAACCTACATTTTGCAGTGTAGTTATCTAAGGGATAAGCGTGACCAGCGGTGTCATAGTGATGTAAACAACATTTAACTTGCAGCCCGATCTGCAATCCTAGCTGTGTGTCATAACTTACGTTTTTGTTATAGCAACACAATCTCTAACAAAGGACACAGTAAACGTGCACGGCGTGTGTTAGTTACTGGGTGTGGCCTCACTGCTCTTACTTCAAGTCCGACGCCGTTTCAGCGAGTCCAGATTGTACCTTTAACTACTCCGATGCCATTCAGCTTCATATACTTATTCATTCTTACTTTTTTTTATTATTATTTTTTGTCCCTATTTAAACCAAACTAATTAACGCAGATTCAGAAGTGTTATTAGATATTTTCTCTGGGTAGATACGGTGCCAAAAATACGCTCCCAGTCTTTTATCTAGCACATAAAATGGCCTCGCCCCGTTAACAACCTTCACACACACTGTGTGTGTCCTTGAGCCAGAGTGATTTAGAGCGATTATTTACCAACACAGTTTTAACATCTCGATTTCCATGCGCTCCGGTTTCAGCACATTGTAATGTAACTGACGGTGAGCTTTCCGGCATGAGTAAGTCTTCAGGACATTGACAAGATGATTTTTTTTTTGTGTGTGTGTGTCACGTTACATTTAAAGGTTTTAAATTTTAACATTTCCTTCTTTAATGTCTTTTTAACACTTACTCAGAGCTCCCTTAAAGTGTGTGCTAATGCTCCAGCTAAAACACACCTCATAACGTTTTTTTTTTTAATCCACAAAATCCCTTTGTTTCACTCCTTTTCTGAATACACAGTTTCAGTGTCTATGAATTGTATATGAGCTACTTCTGAGCCACGTCCCTCACTGAAAACAGCAGAGCTAAGCAACGACCCGGGGAAGGGAAGGGTGTCTGTTCTTATGAGGTCACATGAGGGAGGGAAAGTGAAATCAGGAAATGTCTTTTTTTTTTTTTTTCCTCTCATGTTTTGTTTGTATAAACACTGACACACACACACACACACGTCAACCATCTGAACAGGGAAAAAAAAGATTAAAACGTGAACTTTATTCCTCTTTTTGCATGTTATTCCCTTTCTTGTTGGGTTTCCACCTTCTATACTAGTTTCCTCCCCGAGTCCAAAGATATTCAATGGGGGGAAGCATGGGCCCATTGCTCACTTGGCCTGGATGAATGGATGGATGGATGGATGAATGCCATAAAAAAAAAACTAAAAAAAAAAAAACATGGGGAAATCATGGAAATGTCTGATACAACAACAAAAAGGTGACATGGGGAGACTGGTGAAGGAACGGCAGTCGAACGACAGTCTTTCGCAGACGCTCCATAACATTAAGTGTAACTATACATTTGTGTTCTGCTGTACACACGTCATTAACACGACCCCCTAAGTATATTATTACTGTTATTACTGTATAACTTCACAGCCAGCTGTGTTGTTCCGCTTATCACCACAATGAACCGTTAACGGTTACAATGTTTAATTTTATTAGGAAACATCACACGTTTTGACATTTGAGAGTCTGGTTTAATGTTGTGAAACGTCCAACAGATTAATTAGTCCCTGTCTTCATCCATGATATATCTATGATATAAATAGCTTTTCTCCTCAGCTTTCTTTCTCAAAAACTCTTTCAGTCCTCTGGTTTTTGTAAGTCATCTTCTTTAAATCAACAAATCTAATTAAGTCTTAGTACGTTGTTGTGTTCGATCAGCAAGCTGACATATGGAGACTTCTGAAGACCTCCAAAGACTTGTTGGTTGACAAAGAAAGACTTACGAAGGTCTTGTGAAAACCAAAGACTTAAACTTTTTGATATTGGGGGGGAAAAAAATAAATAATAATAATAATTTTCTTCAGATGGAAAAAGACGACGACGACGAATGAAGACTTAAAAAGACTTTTTCTTAGACGACAAAGACTTTCTTTGAAACCAAAAAAAACTTTCACAGACTTTTCACTTCTATCATAAAGTCTTTGTAGGGCTTCTTCTTCAATCAACAATTCTTCCTACGGCTTTCTAAGTCTTCAGTTTCAGTCTATCAAAAAACAATTTTTTTTTTTTTTTAAAAAAAAAAAAAAAAACAGAACCTCTCATCAAATCAACTATTACAACATGACTTTGTTAAACAAAAATGACTTGGAAATGGAATGACTTTAGCATTAATGAAGTTGACACCGATAGTGCTGCACCCTCGCCCCCTCCCCCGCCCCGCCCCATATATATATGAGGTGTGGTTTAGTGAGTGATTTCTGCAGCTGCAGCATTAACCCAGTTGTCACGACAGTTGTTGAACGACAGGAACTGGGCATGGAACCACACCAGAAAGATCTCGTGACACGCAAAAACTGCAGATATATAAAGTAAAGCGGCCGTTCGACGCTGCTGCTGCGGGAAGCTTTACCTGATAACTCAAAGCTGGAACACTGTGCGAGGTTTCTTACATTCCAGATAGAGATCTGTTAAACGGTCGCAGCTTGAAATGTAAAAATGTCCTACTGGTTCTATTCACACTGGATTAGCATCATCAGCGGACCTCGTGTGATTTAGAAAATACCCCCCACACCAACATCGGATGAGAGTTTCGGATGAGATTTAACTCGAATTTACTGACTTCTCCTTTATCTCAAATAAATATTACATTTATATTATAATACATTACATTTATATCACAAATATTACATTTATATTATAATATATATGATATGTTGTTACATTTATATCACAAATATTACATTTCATGAAAATAAAGCCCTCTTCATGATTTTTCTCTCTCAAAAGACACCTTTACTCCAACTCGGCCTCATCATCACAGACATGCTGATTCGCACGGAACTGATCACATTTTGACTTGGTGATCGATTTCGCACGGGATTAAGATCACAGACGACCTCTGCAATTATTACAAATCACAAGACGTCCCCGAATAAAACTGATACAGTGCGAATAGGGCACTAGTCTTTTTTTTTTGTTTTGTTTGTTTGTTTGTTGAAGTAACAGGTATAAATGAGACAAAGCCACTGTGGGAACTGGAGAGAAACACTAGTCGCCAGTTACCCATAACCACTAGCTTTCTGAGTTACCTGGTCGTACTCCAGAGCTCCGGGGTAAAGCGGCCAGCCGAGAAACAGCTCAGCGATGACGCAGCCCAGTGACCACATGTCTATAGCTTCACAAAAGGGCAGCCCCAGGATGATCTCCGGAGCCCTAAGAAAGACAGAAAGAAAAAATAATAATAAACACACACATCTAGTGTTAATGGAGATGTTACTGTGACGACTGGCTGTTGACTGGACAGCGCAGGGTTACGTGATTTGTTATGAAGGCAATGCACAAGGCCAATAAACGAGGTCAGGCTGAGCACAAAGGACACAGACACACGCACACACTCACACAGACAAACAGCATACAAGCAGACTTGTTTAAGCAGATATAAAAAAGTAGAAAAAACCTGCTGAGCTGGAAACCGCGTACATGAATATGCAAATTCATTACAAAACATCTGAGCGTGTAACATTGTAGTGTCCTGTTATTTTATTATTACTGATGCTTTTCGAACAACCTGTTACACACATAATGCTCCTTTTTTTATTTCGCCGTCCCATTCAGGGAAGTGCGGTCCTAAAGGAATGTCGTTTCATTTCACCGGGCATGATGTCACCTTATCTGGTCTCTTGATCTGAGCAACATGGAATAATAAATGTGCGTTTAAACGACCCTGAACGCTCCCCCTGATGTCTTTCTGCACGCACACACAGACATCACGTTCGCAGCTCGGAGAGAACTTTTGACGTCACCGACGGCAACACATCTGCTACCGTGACAACGGTAAAGGACGTGTCGGTGTGAGGAAAGCTGGCTGCCTAGCGACAGCCGCGGTGATGTAGCAATTGAAGGCCATCATCGGGGTGATGAGCATGTGGCGGTGTGTGTGCGTGTGTGTGTGATGTGGAATTTCAATGCTCAGTAAATGAAACCATACAGCAAAACACACTGTGTCTGCAGAATTTCTTTTCTGGAGGTCAGAAAAAAATAAATAAACAAGCATACACAGATGTGATCTCGAAAAATAAAATTTAGTTCTAGTGGAGAGACGTCTAGCGCGACCTAAATGTTTGTGGTCTGATGACAGCAGGAGGTGTATTTATACATGGAACAAAACACAGATCAGATATAGGGATGGTTTAGATTCGCGAGGCAGCTACCGGAGAGGTTAAGCCGATCTAAATCTGCCCTCTGCGCACACAAGAAGACAGTGAGACATACATCACGAGCTGGATGCCGTATGAGACGAGGACAGATATCCATCAGCTCTGATGGATAAAAAAAGAAGAAGGAAAAAAAAAAAAAAAAAAGTATACAATCTCTCAAACATGCAGTCAATCAGCTGAGATGTTTATTTCTTAAATATTTTTGTCCTGGTGCATCAACTCAAACCTGCGTCAAACTACAGACACTAGATCATAACACCGATCCACCAAAAAAAAAAATCTCTCAATAGTACTAGCCATCTTAAAGCTGGATTTCCTTTTAGAGCCAATTTCTTTAACGAGGTAAGACAGTGGACATGCTTTGGGAAGCTTTGAGACCCAACACTACAGATGATTTAATAAAAATAATTTTAAAAAAAATAAAAAAATAATTATTCCAAAATATTTAATAAACTATTTCAGGGTCTATGTAACATGCTACTACTGAGCCACGCCCCTTCAGAGTTTGAGGGGAGGAGCTCTTCTCATATGAGGTCATCAAAGAGAAAAACTCTAATGGCTCTCATCATCGAGTCCGGTTCCTCTCAAGGTTTCTCAGGGAGTTTTTCCCTTGCTCTCGGCTTGCTCATCAGGGACTGATCTGATCATTCTGATTCATACACATTTTCTTTTGATTGCGTTAAGCCAGTTTGCAACAATGACCATTGTTAAAAGCGCTATACAAATAAGGTGGAATGGAATAGAATTAATTTGGTGTTCGATCACTGAGGATAATAAGCAGGATTTGTTTCCTCTCTTTCGGCACTATTGTGTTAAGATTTCCTCGGGCCTCGACATTGAAACTAAAGACGCCACTAAAGGGACTCGTTCCTTCTCCAGATACCATACAGAGAGTATCGGGATGATATTGGTTTCTAAAATAAAAAAATTATGAGCTTTAAAAATATATATATATTTTTAATTGCAATCTATTTCACACACACAAAAAAAAAAAAAACGCTGGAATTCGATATACAAATATACTCGATCTATTTTATTATCATTTTCCAAATCCAATCCGATCTTTGCTATTCGTTACAGGATCTGTCCCAGTGCTTCACTGGTATCAGTCTGAAACCGATACTAGATATTAGATCAGTTTCATCTCTCTCTCTCTTTTTTTTATGTTACGTTTCAACCATGCAATATATGAATGTTTAGGGAAAAACAAAAAAAAATTAATTAATTAATTAAAATCATTCAGCTACTCACTATAAACTTATTATGGAGAAAATATGACTTTTGATCAGCGTTTTTAAATGCTATAAATGGTTAAATCATTGTGACAGGTCATCACAATATGCCTATTAAATTATTTGCCAACCTGATGCTACATTAACTAAACCCCAAGCTTCTCCTCACTCGTTAGTAAAAACTGCTTCAGAGCAAAACTACTAAAGAATACTTTCATCAGTGAGCATGTCCTGGGAATCGTAGGCCAGAGTCAGATCACACGCTGAAGTGGAGACGTGGCAACGCTTCCTATATTTACCTCGCTTTCACAGTTATTCTAAAACCGTCTTCAAAGTCATTTGTGTTGATGGTAAAAATGAAACTGCAAAAAAACTAAATCATTAGAGATTATCACGGTACCCACGCATGCAGGCTGCCACAGGCCGTTTCCAAAGTCACAGAGAACTTTTGTTTTCTAAGTAATGTGTAGTCTACCTTATATATGGCCTACACTACATGACAAAAGTACATGGCACCTCATAAAATTACACCTATATGTGTTTCACGAAGTTGAAAGGATCCAAACCTGTTCCGGGATGAGAACCACAAAGCGAGCTCAGAGCCGTGACTGAACTCAACCCCGCTACGATGAACTGAGGTTCAAAATCTTGTGAAGAGCCTCAACAGAAGAGTGAAGGGCATTACAACAATAAACTGAAAAAAAAAAAAAAAAAAAAAAACTTCTCAAAAGCACCCAATACTTTGTGTGATGTTAATCTTTGCCATGGTAAATCACAGCATCTGACTAAATAGTTACCCAATTGTTGACTCTCTTAAAATACCTTGTACAAAGTTCCCCCCCACCCCTCCCTCATTTATTATGATACAACCGTTCTACAAGTTCCTCTCTGGTGGTTCTCATCCCCTTTGATAGGACTTTCCCTCTGGACTTCACATTACACATAAATCACATTACATCACCGGACGTTTTGACTCCGAACACGATTGATGCCCCCTCATCCACTCATTGTTTTTTTTTTTTTTGCTCTCTGTACTCGGGTACACTTAAGTACGCATCTACTTGGCTTGTGAGTCACCATTAAAAAACACAACAAGAAAACAAGGAAGCTAACTTTCCTAATATTACTGTTGTTTCAAAGGGGAAAAAAAAAGATTCCACGCTGTACTGTACCCGAGACTATCTTTCTCAGCGGGTTCGGATACAGTTTCCGAGCGTGGAACGATTGTGTTCTCACCTACCTCATCACCAGAGTATTGGATTGTGTTTATGTTGTGTTGTTCCTCTTATTTGCATATTTGCATGTGCACTTTATGTATAGTACTTAGTTTTTGTTTTGTTTTTTGGTACATAGTATCATAGTATATAGTGTTAATCTGTTTTTTCTCAGCTAGTCAGCTAATTGGGTTTCTTAGGTTTTGTTAATACAAGTCGTTAATTTATGTTGTTTGTATGTAGCGCCTCGGTCGAGGACAAACGCCGTTTCGTTTCACTGTGTACTGATCTGTATATGGTTGTTGTAATAATAATAATAATAATAATAATAATAATAATAATAATTATTATTATTATTATTATTATTATTAAGACTTGGCTACTATCAAAAAGAACCAGACTTTGGGGTCAAGTGTTCATCAAGTCCCTGGGCCCTCACGTGAAATACAGCCTCTGTTTCGGCACTGAATTCCTTCGGTTTGGGGCGTTTTTCCATCTGTAACTCTTGTAAGCACATTAGGCCACCTTTAGCTACACAAAATCTCCTAGCAGCTTCCTAACATCATCATGATCTACAGCTAACATCATGTTTTGGGTGGATTGCTCTTTTCCATCCCCTTTAATTTTCACTAGCGGCTTTGGTCGCCCGGAAAAAGTGACATTTTTAGACTAGGTTACCGCACTTTGAAAAATTTCCTTCCTACCACTAAAGATGGAAGAAAGACAGTGAGAGGAAAAAACCAAAAGGACTTCACGCCCTGTGGCAGTGTGTTCTTGTGACTTATACAGTGTTACCTACGCTAGCATGCAGAGATTTTGGATTTGGTCCAAGGTACTGGGGTGTGTAAAGGAATTCAGCTCAGCTGACAAGACGCCATAAAAGGTGTGAACAACATGCAAAAAAAAAAAAATTTTTTTAAGTTGCACACAAAGGGGAACTGATCCAGGGGTGTAAACTTTCAGTTACTGTTCGAGCTTCATTACCTCCCCCGCTTTTTTATTTATTTATTTGTTTGTTTTCATTTCTAGTGAAAATGCCTCGTCCTTACAGTAAAGATACTAATCAAGCCAAGTCTGCACTTTTTCAGGAAGTCATAAGTAGGTTCTCTCAGAAAACAATTTACTATGACAAAAAAAATAAAAGAAAAAGTGAAAGGAGAAGAATCTGGGGGTTTTTTTCCACAAAGAAAGTATAATCGCAAAGTAAAATTACAAAACACTCACTCACTATCCAAGGCTTAATCATGGATCCGTAAACGTTCGTTATACAGACGGAAATATAACAATCTTTGTTGCGCCTAGAATTGGACGACGCCTTGTCTTGCGCATTTTAGATCGTTTGCACATTAGGGCCCTTGGATCGTTTCCCAGAACATTTGACCCCAAAGTCAGGCACATTTTGAACAGGGAGAACACGATGCTGGAAAAGGTGACCATGAGAACGATACAGCGTCCGGCACGGCCATGACACGAAAACGACTGTAGTCATCACTGTTGTGCACAACATTTTTTTCCTCTCTCTTCACAAAATAAACTGAAATCACTAAAGGTAGTCCCTGACTTACAAACAAGTTCCCTTCCAGGAGCACGTTCGTAAGTCGGATTTGTTCTTAAGTGACTCTTATTCCAAAATTAGGATTATTCTCCATCAGGACAGATTTACAGGACAGACATTTTCTATCATCGTGTTCCCGGACTGATTTATTGAAACCGGTAAGCCGACTCATTTCTCCCACTCCCTCCACACACACATGCATACAATATACTGGACTTTAGACATTTTATACATTCACTTACACACTGAAAATATTGTATATAATTGTAAATATTGGTATCTGGTGTATATTTTTTGTACAATACATGTGAGCTACTTCCGCGATTGGACCGAAAGTAGAACCGCGGTCGCGTATCTCTAATGTTCATAAGTCAGGGAATACCTGTACTAACTATACATACCAGTGGCCAATCACAGAGGACTTGGAGAAAGAGACAAGGTTACACAATCTATGTGCAATTTGTGAACGCCGGTTAGCCCACCCGGCATGTCTTTGGACTGTGGGAGGAAACCAGAGAACCCTGAGAAACCCCACCAAAAGCACCTGTAAAGTCCACACTGCTAAATCAATACACCACAGAGTCTATTAACACCTTTCCTTGAGCCACGGCATGAAGAAGTGAAGTCTGATCGTATAATACTGTGTGAATGATGTATGACAACAGTATAATCTTAGAGTTCAGGAACAAGTCCAAGGGAACAGCAGGCTTGTGTAACTAAACTGTGTCCTTGGTCAGCGCCTCTCGTACCCTTGAACAGACAGAAATCTCCCAGAAGAGTTGAGAATATACTGAGAAAGGCTCTGACAGTGAGTTTTCCACGGAGCTGAGAGAAGCGAGACCTGTGTCAGTGTTCGAGAGATTAGATGAGCTGCATGTGTCAGAGTCCTGGGGTTTACCCCTCGGCAGATAGAGGACAGCGCTGTGCGCTCGCAGGTGCTCACAAACACCACAGACACACACCTGTGCACATACACATACATACCACAGACACGTACCGGGGAAATTCGCTGTAAGAGCTAATAATCCACATGCACCTGCTACAGTGTGTATCTGTGTGTGGCACGTATAAATATCTGGGTGTGGATGAGCTTTAACACATACGTGTAGAGAGAGAGAGAGAGAGAGAGAGAGAGAGAGAGAGAGAGAGAGACAGCAAACAACAGAGAGAAACGGATCCAGTGGAGAAGAGACACCAGAAAATAGAGAGTGAGACAGACAGACAGGAAAAATAGTCAGGCAGATAGAAAACAAAGAAAGAATCAAGACCGAAAAAGAAAACAAGACAGAGAGAGAGAAAGCAGAGACAGTGACAGAAAATGCGAAAGATAAAGAGTGGACAGAGACAGGCAGATAAATGCACCAAAATAAAGGAGAGAGACAAAGACGAAAAACTAAGAAACATTAAGAGAGAGAGAGACAGAAACGAGCAAAAAAACAGACACATAGGAAGGTAGAGAAAGAGGCAGAAAGAAAGATGGAAAGGTAACCAATAGAAAAAGACAATGGCGAGCAAAAGAAAGACACACAGAAGAAGAGAGTGACAAGAGAGAAAGAAAGGTAGAGAAAAAGGACAAGGAGAGAGAGAGAGAGACATTATTATTATTATAGTAATGTGTGTGTATATATATATATATAAAATGTATTTTTTTTTCATGTTCACGAGTCACTTTATCTTTGACCAAATGTCTCTACTCTTATTTTATATACATTTATTAATTATTTATTAATTATTTATTATTAGACTTTCTATAAAAATTTTTTAGCTATCTACTTCAGTTATTTTCTTGTGACTTATATCTAAGCTTTGACAAACTTAAATGTAAATATTTGTCATGGCAATAAAGCACCTTTGAATCTTGAATCGTAGAGAGAGAGAGAGAGAGAGAGAGAGAGAGAGAGAGAGAGCACGAAGAAGAGGTGCACAGAATGACAGAGGGACAGAAAGAAAAAAAAGATGCAGACCGAGAATGAAAGAGAGAGAGGGAAAACAGACAGCGAGAGAGAGAGAGAGAGAGAGAGAGCACAAATGATCGAGAGCCACAGAGTTCTCGGTAAACAAATCCCACCCAAACACGGCTTATCTAATCTGTGTGAGCAGAGAGCAGTAACTCAGACGCCCCCTTCCTCACACAGCCGTCCATCATCCTCCCTGCACGCTTGAACTGCAACAACATTTCAAAGTTGTACGCTGGAGACACTCAAGTCTGCTGTTACAGATCCACGGCGTCAAGTCAAACCCGAGCAGAGCAAAGGTCAGGTACCCGGGTCACGTTAAACAACTCAAGCGGCTGGGTTTCCCCCAAACCATAACCAGAAACCTGCTTTTTATTTTATTTTTTTTAGGAACGCCGTTTCTCTGGCAGCGACGACAGAGACGAGCCTGTCACCTTTAACCCATTAAAAAATCGAAAAAAAAATAAATAAATTAAGTTGTAGAAATCTACAGCAAATTTTAGACCTGAGCCATGGCCTTGTTTCTTTGTTCCTGTCCCACAGATAACATGTTTAGAAGAATGAGTATGTACACAATACTAATAAAATAATAATAATCGATGGCCCCCAGTTTTCACCCCAAAGTCCCACTTTTCCTCTGCGTGTTACAATACACTCATTACAAAACCGCTTTCAAGTGCAAAAGCCAGACTCGCAGTTCTGTTAAAGCTCACACACGCACGCGCACACGAGACTTTTTCCAGAGCAGAGCGTGAGGTTTCTGCAGCACTGTCCACACAGTTTATCTGCAAGCTAAGCATTCGCAAATCACATGCACTTTCAATACAGGGTGCAAAGTCTGTAAATCCAGTTGCGCTCTGCAAAAAGACGGAGAGACAGACAGAGAAATACAGACAGAGGACAAGGCAGAGAAACAAACAGAAAAACAGATAGACAGAGAGCCAGGAAGAGAGAGAGACAGAGAGGGTAAATTCTGAATTACAAAACTAAGGATTGTAAAAATACCCAGACTAGACCGACCGCTAGTTTCATCATTCCATCATTCACAACGTCTGGACAATTTGGAAATCTCACAACTTGAGGATCTGCAGCTCGTCTCACTAACGGACTCCTCTTCCGTTAATAGCTCATCAAATCAGGGCTGCAATCCGGCGCTCTATCTGAACAGCATTATATATAACGTAATGTGCTCGACTGCTTCACCAGAGCTCCTCTAAAGCTTTTAGTTCCACAGTGATCAACTGCGACCATGTTTTTTGTTTTCTCTCCGCAGTTCTACACTGAACCCACGATCACCTTCACCAGACTCAGCGGCCGCCTACACATGTCTACATGACTTTCTTTTGCTTCACGTTATCATAAAAAGATGTTACACTGATGCTTCATGCCATATTTAAAACTAAAATTCGGTGCTTTGTGGACGCTTTGTGATTAATGAAACAAATTTTAGTTCGCTTCAAAATTAAATAAGAGCTAGATCATCTTTTTTACTCTTCGTGCACTCGGACACCGAGACCTGAATGATCATACGAATATGTGACAATTATCTGTAAAACGGTTAATCCCCTTTTACTACATACAAGTTTCCTCCGAGTGGCGTAGTGGTAAAGTGCTCGCCCCATCATCCGGAGATCGCGAGTTCGATTTCCGGTTGATGCTGTAACCTCTCGCAGCCGGAGGTCTAGAGAGAGCTGATTGGCCGAGCTCTCTCAGAGGGGAGGGATCAGAGGTACTTAGTGCTCCCACATTAATCACAGCCAATCAGGAGCTCACTCAAGCGGACGGAGCGGATAGCGCTGTCCTCCGAGTGTGTTACTCCGACCCCAAGGGTGCGTGAGCGAGCAGTTCGAAAAGATGCGGTGGACTGGCGTTCGGAGAAAACATGTGATAGTCTTCGTCCCTCCCGACTGAGTGGTAGTAGTAGCCTTAATGTGGGAGCCCCCTAGTGACGGGGAGGAATTGGACACGACTAAATTAGGCAGAAAATCAAAAAAAAAAAATTTTTTTCATACGGTGAAAAACATAGAAAAGAGGGGGTTCATTGCGGACAGTAGAATTTACCAAACATAAATTTAATTTACAATCATCTGTGCTCAGAGAGCAAATTGGGTCAGTTTCAAAACAGGGAGGTACATGTTTAACTGTGCGATTTATTTGATTATGCGATTTAATACATTTATAATACACATCAATTTTATTGGTCAGTTTTTGATTTGGAATCGATTCAGTTTTTTTAAAAAAAAAAATATTTATTTATAAAAACTTGCATTTAAATTGTATAAAAACAGCCAAATTTTTACACACACACACACACCATAACTATCAGAGACGCTGATAAACCAGAAATTTCCACATACTTGTGAGCAACGTGGCATTTGGAGTAAAAGTGAAAACTGTGTGCAAATAGTTTGTTTATTTATTTTTATTACATTTTTTCAAAGCGAGACTTTTGCCTCCAGGCCTCTAGGACATAAGTACTTTTTTTAAACAATCCCTCTGTAGTCCCATGTTTGCAAGTCTAGACAGTCTCAGTGTTGGAAATTTTGAAACAGTCAACAGTCTGGACGATGAGACGGGAAGCCTGCCGGAGATACGGGTTTGATTGAAGCTCATCGTAAGAGCGTCAGCGAGCAATAAAGTCAGTACATCAGTGAGTTCAATCCTTATGTCAGGAAATATTATCTGCAAAAACATTCATGGACAAAATTGTGATTATATCCACAAATCCTGTTTTCGGTTTAGTTGAAAAAGGGACAGAAATCTATTATTAGACTTGTTACGATCTCTGGTTCTCATTTCCAAAATAAAAGAAAAGAAAAGACGAGGTGATGTAAGGACACGCTGCGCTCAGAGTGTCCTAAAAAAAAAGCACAAACTTGACGCAGGTGTTCGACATTCGTTCTTCTCTTGCCTCCTCCAAGGCTTAAATCAGTTCTCTGTCCACCCCGACACTCTTCATCTTCCTCTCTCCAGTTGATGTTACTGTTTATTTTTACTCCGGGATAAAATAGCCTAGTGATCGGAAGTCAGCAAGTAGTCTAGCGCTGAGGAATGCTTCTTAGCAGTGAGATACAGGAGACTGACTCCCAAAAAAAAAATAAAAAATTAAATAAGGGGAGTAACTCTCTTATCAGGAGAAGTGCTGTGATAAAACCCCATGTAGCACATCCAGGATAACGGCTTCTGGCAGTGCTGGTGAGAAACACAAGCGTGCACACGGTCTCCAAAATAAAACAAGATAGTAAAGGCATCTGGGCAGCATGAACACCCACGACTAATACATGAGGTGTGTGAAGAAAAACAAACAAATGCTAGCGGCTGTGGTGATGACATTCGGCAGTTTAAGCTGAAAAATTATTCATTAACTTGGGATTTATTTTCGCCGTTAGAAGAGTAATGAACGAAAAAAAAATAAGTGTGTCCACATCACATTAAAAAAAATAAATAAATCACTAAATCACACTTCACTAAAATTTACTCTTAATAATTAATTTTAAGGTTTCTTAAATGTTGTTTTGATTTAAGACCACGTGCAGAAGTTCCTTGTTCTAACTGATCTTCAACTTTTAAAAGTAATAAATTGAAAGTAAATTTTTATTTCTCTCTCCTTACTGTATTTTCTAACCAAAAGAAGAAGAAAAAAAACAAACAAAAAAAAAAAAAACCATCCGATCTGTGACCCAAAAACCGTTACATGATCCAAACAGAGCTTTGTGTTTAGGTAAACCCATTGTTGTACTGATTATATCAGTTAAAGTCTGATGCCTATGTTCACCTCGAAATGCTCAACCAAAGCTCAGAAAAACATCTACATTTGTGTGCTTCTCAGGCCCTGACCTTTACAATTTTGAATGCTACATTCTGATTGGCTGTCTCGATTTCTGTGCAAGTGTTCATGCACCGATTTTCGGTAAGCTAACAGGAAGAACTTTGCGCTTTGCTCAAGTGATAGGAGAAAAACGAAATCTGCAACTGAGAACTGAAATCTATAAACATGACTCGCATAAATACACAAGAAACATAATGAGCAAGTTATCCTTTATCGGATACGGCTGTGGGTTCCTGATCGGAAGGTAGGGGGGGGGGGGGCCCCAAGCCATAGCACAACCAAGTTGCCAATGTTGAGCTCTTGAGCGAGGCCCTTAAGCCTGTCTGCTCCCGGAGCGTTGTATCCTGGCTGAACCGTTTTTCAGTGCCTAACTGGGATATGCGAATAGATAATTTTATTCTGCTGCACAGTACATGAGATAAATAATTGAATCATCATCATCATCATCATCATCATCTAGCTATCTAAAAACTGATTCAGTGTTGTATACTGATTATTTTGTGTAGCAACTCATGTACTGGCACACTGACCGCAAAATAGTTATTATTATTATCCTGCGCTGAATGCACCATGGGTCAAGGATCTGCTTCATAAGAAAGAGAATCACAAATGCTACTGTGAATGAAATGAAATAACATACAGAATTGTGCAGCAGCCCAGATTTCTTCCTCCATAAATGTAACAGATGGCATTAGAGATCACCCCATGTTTATTTCATTTGTATTTTTAATCCTTGGAGAGAGAGACTGTGCGTATGTCCATTAATCATTTGAAAGCCATCATCGCTGTGTACTTAATCGCATCGTCATAACAGACGTTCATTTAACCGGGGCGACGTGTCTTCTGCGATACGTCTTCATGACCAATAATCAGTGCAGGTCTGTGTGTTTGTACCGAGCCGTGAATCAGCTGACCGTGATCAAATTCTCAGTAAAAAAAAAATTTTTTTAATGATACGCAGTAAACAGCAGACCAAACGGACCTTCGGCAGCCTAAATCTCTCGTGTGAGAGAATCCTGTAACACTATCTTAGCCCTAATTCGGACGCCACGCTAAGCCGTCATGGAAAGATTAAGTGGAACGGGCTTCTGTTTCAAACGGCTTTAAGGAGAAGACGAGACGCCACGTAAGATGTACCGGTGACGAAAGCTCTGCTCTAGAGAAATACGGGAAGACGCGGTGCTTTCGCTTTAATCAAGCGAGGAGTCAGATTAAGCCCAGTGAATCGAATCAAATCTGATTTATAACAACAGCCCTGAAACCACAGACACAGAGGGCAAACATCTGAACTCTAAACATGAGAAATCAAATGAGATCCTCATAAAGGGACTTTTCACCTTTAACTCAAAAGAGGTCATGTTTCTACCGAGTTAAGGACTTTCACACTTGGGTTTTTTTTTCCTCTCCAAAGCAGGTCCCTGTTTAAAGTGGATAAGAAATATGTAAAAATGCAGCTGCTTTTGCTTCCCTTCCTCTCTCCCTCTCTCTCCCTCTCTCTTTTTCCTTCAAACATGCCTTCCATGCTTTTCATAAGCTCAGGAATTCAGCCAGGTCAAGGTGCCCAATGCAATGTGGAGACAGCAGCCTGGCTTCCAGGGCTCTCATATTATAACTGGAGTAAAAATATATATCCATCTTCTAAATGCTGAAATTAAAACACACAAGAGGGGGAAACAAATCTAAATTTTTCCATCATCACAGAAAAAAATAAAAATAAAAACATCCTCTCTTATGATGATCCCAGTGCTTTTATTACACCGTGTGCTTTTAAACCAGGCGTGGATTCCATGAAGACGTCTGGAAGAATTATCATGAGGGGGAAAAAAAAAAAACCCAGGAAAGGAAAGGAATCTGAACATGAGCTCTTCAGCACCGAGATGTCAGAAAGGAAATCCACAGGGAGCGTGAGGTGTGATACTAAAATACAGCACTTACCCTTAGAATTAACACTCATATAAATCAGATGTTGTGATATTGTGGGCTTTACTGTTAGGGGTAACTATTCTGCACTGCGTTTATAAACCTTTTCAACAGAATTATGGGATCGTGTTAAGGTGCAGTGATATGTTGAAGCATTTGAGGAATACGGTCCAAAAATCTGCAGCACAGAAGTAGATGATCACACGAGTCATGTGAAAGCGTTGGTAGTCTTGAGGTGACGGTAATTAAGAATCAACTGTAATACTATAAATCGTAAATCAGATTAAAACACATTATACAGCAGGTTGTATAACTGATGAGTAAAAAACTTAACAAATCCGAAAACAAAAGTGCAATACAAATTAACAAAACGGAAAACAAATCCAAAACCAAATTAACAAAACCGAAAACAAAATAACAAAACCAAAAACAAAACAACAAAACCCCCCCTAAAAAAAAAAAAAAGAGTTTTGGGTTTTGTTATTTTGTTTTGGGTTTTGATATTTTGTTTTTGAATTAGTTATTTTGTTTTCTGTTTTGTTAATTTGGTTTTGAATTTGTTATTTTGTTTTGGGTTTTGTTATTTTGTTTTCAGTTTTGTTAATTGGTTTTGCACTTCAGGGCCACCGTAGTTTCTTGCTACCATGCTAGTTTTCTTCCACAATTCAAAGACATATGGTGTAGGCTGACCGGTGTTTCCTAGTGAACGTTGGCACCCCATCCAGGTTGTGACCGGAGTTGCTTGGAATATAAAAATATATTAAATGTTTATGGTATTTGGCAGATGCCCTTATTCCAGCTTCCCCAGACCTACTGTAGACAATGTATGTATGAATATACACACTTGGGTTCTGCCTTGCTAGCTCGCATCAGTAATAACCATTAGTTTATTAAATGTGCTTGAATTTTCATATCTCTTGTATTTTACCAAAAATCCAACGTACTGGTACGGAAATAAGCAAAAATATGCAGTTCTGTTGCATAGCACCAGATATTATAGGAAAATACTCTGAACTGAACAACTATATAACCTGCGCCTAAGTTGTTTACTTGCTCATAACATGTCCAGAAGTGTTCAATTTCTCTTTTGCTCCAGCAATTTAGTCAGTTATATTGTTGTATGATATGGCTGCTACACCAGTCTCTTTTGTCCTCTTCTACCTGAATGTTTAAACCTAGACATATTTATATGCCATGCTGATATTCAGCACAACGGCACAACCTTGAGTGTGATATTGTTTTTATACAACAGCTCTACAAACACCATTTATTATCAACAGATTATGATTTGTTTCATTATTCAACCAGGTATTCTTCCCCGCCAACACATATCCCTCCTCGACTAGAGGAATTAAGTAACCGTGACTGGCAGAGCTGGAGACTGACAGTTAGTGTCATTAACAGGGATGAGAGTAGTTTTTAAATTCTTACTGGTACTATGTAGCCAAAAGTAGAGGAAACAAGGAATAATCCATGGAAGAGATGGACAGGCCTGTAAATCTTGTAATTTTCTCTTTATTTTTTACACGTATTCAGTGTGCTAAGCTAAGTAGGGTGTTTAATTCCTTGTTCCACACACTAAGCAGTGCCCTTGATTAGGGTTTACGGGTGGATTTGGGATTCAGCCTTGCGTTGTAGATAGCCTTAGGCGTAAATAGCACAATATGGATTGTTTAAGATGATGTGACGTCATCAGATGTGTGTTCTTGCTGAAAGGGCTTCTGTGACTGGTTTTGTATGTGGTTTTTGGCAGGCAGATGTTCTCTCCTCAGTACTGCGGACCGTACAGACCTACTTTCACCCATATCGCGACTGACAGTTAGTGTAATCGACGATTGTAGAATACCTGAGATGCAAAGTGAAAATTCCCAGTGCCGTTACTGTATATTATCATCACTTGTGGAAGGAAGGCCTCTAGTCCAATCAGATTACTCGGTTAGAATGAACTGTTATATAATGATGATTAATTATTAACTGATTAACTGCCGCTACGAATTTATCCATTGCTGTGGCTCTGACCTTACTCTTTGAAGAAATGTTTGCAAGAAACATAGCAATTAAATGGTACTTGTAATTATCAGAATTTGCAGTTGCAATATCTAGTGCAGCTAAGTGCATTTCTAAAAGGAGCTTTCCTGATATTGGCTCTACTGCAAACCTTGCTCTAGGGTATTAAATTTCCATTTTGAGTTGAAACAAACTTCCGCCTGTGCGAATTTATGCTATTTGCGTCAACCCCTGACAGCATAACTGATTTTTCTGATGCTGGCTGCCCCTTTTATTCCTCGCATCATAAATCTACAACAAAAAAAAAAAGAAAAAGAAAAAAGCAGGCCACAGATAGCTTTGGTCATTTTTTTCAACAAGGATTAACTCCTTTTACTGTTACAACGAGGAACTAGCATGTTTTAAAATAAGCACATCACACACAGTTCCACATACACACACACATCATCATCATCATCATCATCCTCGCTGCCAGCTTTCCTCCCTTATCCCATCATCAGCCATCAGCAGTCTGCCTGATTAAATATAGAACAAACACACACACATACACACTCACATACACACAGAGGCAATGAGAGGGAAAAAAAAACAAACAGCTGATACCACTAAGAGCTTCCTTCTGCTCCTGCTGAAGCTGGACTAGGGAGAATCGAAGCTAATTTGGTGAGTGGTTTTGTGAACACAGACCTCGCATGCTCGCAATGATCGATCATCGAGCTCGCATTGTTGTCGAGTTGCTAAGTGTGTTACGTTGCTAACGGTTCACAACAGCTACCTGCCTATCATTCTTCTCACTCGTCTAATGGCTACCAATCACTTCAAGATTACGGTGGACATTTCGAGAAATTGCCGTCTGATGAAAAAAAAAAATTCTATTTGTGCTGCAGCGATTAGTCCATGTCAAAACACACACATACAAAAAAAATGATTGATGAGAATTTTTAGAATCACTGCATCATTCATCGAAAGGAAGACAAAATGCGCTTTTAGGGCGAATGACAGTTTTCAGAGGACGAAGTGACTTATATGTATAATTAGTAAAATGGCAATCTCAATGACAGGGCAATTTCGGGAACCGTGACTGAAAGATAAGCAGCCACAATGATCTATGTTTCTGGTCACATTATCGGGTTTGATTTGCGACCTCGTGAAGTGTGTTTTAAAAAAAAAAAAAAGAAAAAAAAAAACGTAAAATTAAAAAGACATTACTTAATCTGTAGGTACTGTAGGTACAGGCTCTGTTAGTACAGTTGGAGTACCATGACAGGGAACCAACAAGTAAGTGCGCTCTCAGTACCAGCCCCAAAGACGGATAAAATGGGGGAGAAGTGCATCCAGTGTAAAATCTGTGAGGATCGAGTGACCCGTTCTGGTGAGCCCAATCGGAGCAGCCTAAAAGAACAACTGAATGTGGACAGAATGTTAAACAAACACAATGTATAATATAAAAGACCATAACCAAAATATATTACTTGATCATAGCCAGTTAGTATGGATTTCAAAACCATTTTAAAAACTATTAGCTAGCTGGCATCCCTAAAAAGTGATAGTTTACGGGATATGCTTAAAGAGAGGTTCACAATTTTAAAATACATTATTAAAATGAGCAAAATACACACTTCTAATACCTAGCACAATATGTTATGAAGAAAAAAAAAAATCAATGAACAAGTTGTATTACCTACCCGAAGTACTAATATGTCCCAAAGTGTTCTATTCCTCTTTACCCCAGCAATTTAGTCAATTATTATATTGTACAAGGGGCGTTAAATTATGAGAGTAAAAGCTCCCGTTATTTCTCTATACACACTAATGCACTTGTTCCAGCATTTTACTAGTCCTTGGATACCATCAAGGTAGAAAATTTTCTGACTACTGCCTGTTTCACGTCTGAAACGATGGCCTCCCAGGAACTCCCTTAATGGCCCAAAGTACAGTATGACAGTGAAAAGGACAGTATGGGGGACGTGGCAATTACTCCTAGCTGAGTTCTTGTAATGTGCACATGGTGTTGGTGAATGATTGTGTACAATTCACACAGACTGGTGCGTCTCTTCCCCCACTTTTGACAAGTTATCCACTGATTTTCAAGGATCAGGCGTTTCACTCACGCAAACTACTAGAGCCAACTCACCCGGGATCATCATTCAGGCGAGTACGGCCTTCTTTAAAAACGTTTGCACCATTCACATGTTTTACTGCATTTAAGAGTCTCATCACTGTACTGTGTTTGAAGTCTTCTGTAAATGTCAATCAATTTTTTACGGCTTCAATCATGAGAAATTTCATCACAAGTCCCGGTTTGACTTGAACACCCATTGGATATTAGGTTGTTCCTACACTAGTCTCTCTTCTTCCGCTTTTATCAATCAAGACTTGGCATGTTAATGATAAAACTAACTGCAGAGAATTGAAAATCGATTAACTGATAATGTTTGTTTTGCATAATGTATCTTCGTAGCTGACATATCAGTTAATAAACGCGTTCACCACAAGAGGGCGCACTTGCAATTTAAGTAGTGCGCAAGATATTTACGTGTACTTTTACTGGCCTCGGCTATGAACAAGGACTAAGAGACGAGAGCAGTATTTTCTACAGCCTTATTTATTTGACTGCTTTAATTCTCTTTCTGGCTTCATTAATTTGTCTCAAATAATTAATTTGTTGGGTTTGTTCCACTAGAACTGTTTAAATAAAACTTAAGCAGAAAAAAGGGCCTGTTATCATTAATTATTAACGATTAATCGATCGTTGATGGTTAATGTGTTAAACTACTGGTTTAGGAAATTGTGCTAAATAAGTACACTAAATAAGTAATAACTAAAAAACTGTGATCACCATCACCCTTATAGAAAGTTTCATTTTGTCTACAATTATAAATGTTAAAAAAAATCTTTTAATATGGAGAATAATCAATATATTATATCTAGGTAGTTATTCAATTATACGATCCTACAACTTAACCATAGCGAACCACGACACCATCGTAACTCTCCCTGAAACTAAACGACAGCTGCTTGTCTCCGAGGTGTAAATTAAAGTCAAAGACGGCGAAGCGCTGCCTCGTTTTTAACTGCTGCAGACATATTGCTTCAGGAGTGGTAGTAATCTCCTCAGAGCAGGATATAGTCACAAATACCTTGTAAAGATGCCCTGAGTATAGTAACTGTCTAGCATGAGCAGCTGCTGTCACGTTCAGACAATAACACACCTGTGAGAAGCCCTTGAATCGCACTCGTTTATACAACGAAGAACACGTGCATCTGTCCTCATAAAAGACTTTAATGCAAATACGTTCCCATGAGCACACAGACAATAACCTTCGCGCGCACTTCTGCACATGCACACACTCACTTCATGTATGGAATGGTTACAAGTTGCAGTATATTGGTACATTGGGTTTAAAGTAATAAAAAAAAAAAAAAAAACTAATTAAAAATCCTCCCGCTTGTTCTTGAAAGGAATTTTGACCAATCCCAAATGCCCCTGCTGATACCCTGACACTATTACAGTTATTACTTCCATTTGCCTGTTGAATTTGGTATTTTCTAACAAATGTTTATAAAAATAATGATGGTAAATATATTTGGTTTGTAACATTCTGTCTTTAAAAACATGATCCTCATTTTTCTCTTCATTGAAATGTTAATTAAGTCAAATTTAATAAACAGACTTTTATATTTTTACTGGTGTATGGTTTCATTGACAGAGCACTATTGAAGCAACGATGGGTTCCAACGTTCCTATAGCAACGGTGGTTTCCACGGGGCCGGGTTACGAACCTGACGCCCAACCCTCCTCCTTTCCCATTCAGGATTTGGAACCGGCAACAGCGGAGTGATTCTGTTTCGGGAGTAGAGTTAAGGGCTTTGCCCAAGGGCCCAACGGTGGTAACCCTGATGTGGTGGGGCTCGAACCCCCAACCAGCATCCCAGAACCTCCACTGCCCTGCATATTAAAATAATTTCATAAATTTAAAAAAGGCAATATAATGTTTGCAATAACATACTCATTTATTTATTTCTCACATAGCACAAAGTGAAACGAGAGTGCAGCCAATGTTACTTCACAGTCTGATTTGGACTAATGTGACCTTTTTTGGTTCATATATATTTATGGCATTTGGCAGACACCCTTATCCAGAGGGAGTTACATTTTTATCTCAGTATACATCAGAGCAGTTAGTGGTTTAGGGCCTTGGTCAAGAGCCAACTGGCAACTTGGTGGTGCTGGGGTTGGAAGCTGAGACCTTCTGATCAGTAATACAACACCTTAACCAATGAGCTACCCCTGCCCCTTTATAGACACATAATCGTCTATACCGCCTAAATCATACAATTTGAGGAACACCAATTAGTCTAATTTCCATGTCTTTGGACTGTAAGGAAACCTGGAGGAAACCCGCCAAGGACAGGGAGAACATGCAAACTCCATGCACACAGAGGCGGGAATCGAACCTGGCTGGACCCTGAAGGTGCGCTAACCATTAAGCCACCGTGCCGCTGCATTAAATCCTCATTATTTAAAATTCTTTTAATTTGGTTAGGACTCGTGAGCATTTAGTTTTGTGCATTGAATTCACAAGCATGCGCCAGTAAGTTAGTGTTGTTTGTTGCAGGACTTGCTAGCTAATATTAGCTATACACTGAATTAGTCTTCTTCAGGGCCGGACATATATTTTGTTTCGGGACCAGGAAAGAAACCTGAGAATTTTTGGTTGTCAAAACGTTGTGGTGATGTTAATTCGGCAACTTTACAGACGTTGGGAGAATATTGCTGTTCTTGAAAGTTAAATAATTATTTTTCTTTTTTTGATGAATTGATGTCGGAACAATGTTGACGACATGACGATGGGATAACGTTAAATGAATGCCCCAATGAAATATTGCAAAAATGACTTCAAAACATGATTAAGACCAAACCAACGGTCTGAGCGCGATTCAATCTCTGGTTGCTGCAGCCAGAAGTGCTTACCTCTGGACCACTAGGGAACACACTGTTGATAATATTAAACTGGAAAGCAGCCAAAATGATAAAAAAAAAAAAAAAACACTTAACCTCTGAGATGTGTTCTGTGAAAGCGGACCTGATGCGGTTTGGACGCTGTACGAACACTATATTACAGTACAGTAATTTGTGAGCTACGGTAATATTTCTTAAAGAACATGAAACAGAGAGGTAACATTAGAGCACGACACAAGATACTATACACACGCTGTGTGATGGAAGCTGTTGGGTCCGTCCCAATCTCCGACAGGAATTCTAATCCCTGATCGAAACTTAAGGCTCCATGGATGTCTGAAGCAGTACGAAAGGATGATAACCAACCTTATAAATGCTCCAAATTAAGGTTATTCATTTAACGTTATCGCAACATTCAAAAACGACTTTGTCCCGACGTCTTTTACAACTACATAAATGGGAAAGCAGCCTATTTTTTTACTATTAACAACTGAATTATAAATATGTACAGTATGCTACTGTATGACACTGGAAGACTAAAATATACATATAATGCTAATACCACATAAATGTAACCTCATACCTTCAATCATTAGATTTGCTACGTTTTTTCAGTTGTCAAAGATGCTTTATTATTCTGATAGATTAGACATGATGAAGACTGAGATCAAGTCCCACAGTATCTGGCCTCAATACTGAAGTTATTGAATTGCTTCAGCCTTCAAACCTTCAAACTGATTTTTTTTTTCTCCCTTTAATGGAAGGAAGTGTCTATATCAAATAAAAGCCTGCCTTTTTTATTTGAGTCTAGCGAGAAAAATGCACCGACTCACAACTGACAGCTTTGCGGGTTTTTACACTGCCACAGAAATGCAGAACAAAAAGCACTGCAATATGAACGTTTTGCACGACGGGCTCTTGTTCGTGTTAAACTGGGACTTTTGATTGTGCAAATGAACACAACACAGTTTATATTTCTCTATATAAAATACTCTCTATGCTACACTAATGCACTTATCCCAGCGTGTCACTAATGCTTGGATGCCATCAAGATAGAAAGTTTTCTCAGTACATCATGAAACGCTGGCCTCACAGGTACTCCTTTAATGACCCCAACATTTGGAAATGGCTTGAAGCCGAGGCCTTTTCTGGATCTAGTTTGTTATACCAGGTCACATTGGAGGGAAAAACTTTAATCGGCTTGGATAGAGGACTTGTGTTAGTACTATTAAGATGAAGCCTCAAGGTAGTCAGGATTCCACTCACAATCCTCCTGTTCTGTAAGCTACTCGCTCTGCCTAGTGTGTAAGAAGAGGCAGCATTCTTCATGAATACCAAAAGAAAATATCACGATAACCCTTTAGATAAGCAAAATTGGCAATATTTGAGACAAAGATATTCCGTCCCATGCCCACTCTCTACCCGCTTCCACTTACGTAAGAGTCGACTCACTGCTAACAAACTTTTTGGAAACTACTGTACTAATCTCTAAAACTATGATGAATCTTTTCTGATTTAATTGAAGCTCTCTTGGCTACTACTATTTCTTTTACGTGAAGATTACGTGTGCTTTTCTTTCAAATATTTAGTTCTATGTATTTTTCTGACCATTCGTTTTATACTATATGTTATATACAGTCTATATAAAAACCCACACAGATGAAAATCTCTCTGTAGCGCTTTCTCTTTCTCACACTCGCACAAAGCATGTGAGGAATGAAATTTGGACCAAACACCGCTTCACCTTCAAAGAAAAATGGATAACAAAGAGCATGAGTCAGTGAAATCAGTTTCTCGGGTGCACTTATCTCCCCCGTGCTTTCAAACGAGTCCTCCATTCATCTGTACTCTACACACTGCATCACCCGAAAGCTCCCTGCAAGGGAGGTTGCAGCCCGTTGGAAGATGATTAAAATCTTTAATAATTTAAAACACAATCCCCGAAGAAGAGAGAAATCAACGGGTGAGAGAAAGAGAGTGAAAGAAAGTGAGAGCGAGAGAGAGAGAGAGAGAGAGAGAGCGAGAGAGAGAGAAAGGGAGAAGAACACTGAGCTGAAAGGAAACACTGTAATATTTTTGACCTTTGAAAGAGAAGTGAAATTGTGTCCTGGCTGTGCGGAGAGACGAGGCTCCGTCCTGTTCCTTTAATTTACTTCCTCTCCTTTGCAGACACCTTCTTCGGTAAACTCGGGGAGGGCAGCCAAGCCGGCCAGCTTGAGCACCCGTACAGTAAAGGGTATCATTTTCATTATTAATGTCTACGAATTAGACCCAAAATGTGCCAAGTAAATACGCAATCAAAAGCTGGGCAAGAACATCGAGTTCACTGCGAGAGGTTAAAACGGTTGGAGCAAACATTTGGAAGTAATTGCATGCTCACTGGAATATATTATACTGTATGTGTGTGATCACGGGTCATCCCTGTGTCATGACTGTCAGGCAGCTGGAACAAATCATTCATTCATCTTCTATACCTATTATTCTGTGTATAGGATGGCAGAGCCTGCGAAACGTTGGGCATGAGGTGGGCTACACCGTGGACAGGGTGCCAATCCATTGCAATTTGGGAACGCCAAATGGCTTTGAATTGTGGGAGGTAAACGGAGTACCCCCACCAAGCACGGGAAGAACATACAAACTCCCCGCACACAGAGCATGAGACGGGAATCAAACCCTCGACCCCTGGAGGTGTGAGGTGACAGTAGAGGTAAACACTAGAATCCTAGATAATTTAATTAATTGGTGATGGTGATAAAGACAAGTTGCTTGATGGGAACCGGACTCAGAAGCAGGACTCATGATTCAAAGTGGAACCTGACTTTATTCAAGGAGTGCTGTGCATGAAGCAGGGATACATGCACACAAAAACACAAACATCTAGGGCAACTTAGAGGCAACTACTCTGTAAACCATGGAAACCATGTAAGCACAGGGAATATACGAGCCAACGTGTCGCCCAATGATGACATCTCCAACACATAAAAAAAAATAGGTATAAATATTGTAATGTAGTGTATATGAAGGGTGGCGTAGTGGTTATCACTGTAGTCTTGCACCGCAAGGGTCGAGGGGCCGAGTCCTTCTTTCGGGTCTAACTTTAGTTTCAAAATGGTGTGGGAGTGTGTGCATGCTTGCAATGGAATGAGTCAATGGTTCAAGGTCTACCTCACCTAGTGACTTGAGTACCCTGGCATAGACGCAACCCTGTATAGGATACGCGGTGTAGAGAGTGAATGGAAGAGTGATCTCGTGTAGGTTATGACTTCATTCTGGATAGTAAACCAAACCCTCTCAGTTTAAGGACATAAGAAAGCTGCAGCCTGTCTCAGGAGAGGACTGGACTGTCGGTTACAAGCAGAGAAAGTCCTGTCTGGCTCTCTCTCTCCCGAGAAGACCTGGCTCACCATTTATACAGCAAAACAAAAATCAATGGCTTAATGATCCAAAACCAGTAATAGAAAGAGTTTAAAAAAAAAAGGCAAAAAAAAACACTCCATCTAAAACAATAAAATGTCTTTTGGCAAATGCAGCTCCGTTCTGTGTCACAGTGTGTGTCCGCAAGTGTGTATGTGTGAATGTGAGTGTGCTCAAGCTGGCTTGGTGGTGCAAAACATATTGATTTATTGATTGTCCGCTTTTTGCCCGGCCTCCTTCGCTGTTTCTCTTCCTCCGCGTGCCCTGCTGTAGAAGCTGTGAGGACGGGAAGACCGAGAGCGTGCTGCGAGTCAGCCGTCCTGGTGCGTACTCTACATCATCCAGATTTATTATCCTGGGTCAAGACCAAATCAAAACCTTGACCCATTCGCTGAGTACAATTTACAAGTGCCTTCCAAGAGCTGCTGAGATTTTGGCAAGGGATACTCTACCCCAACTAGACAGGTGCTGTGATGTAAGCCCACCCTTTTCGGGATAATTTAACGATTAGAGGAAGGCTCATGCTTTATGATTTACCTCTGTGAAGCCTAGAGGTGTGCTTGTTATCCTGGATCAGTCTACCGTCTTAGCACATAGCGGTAATCCTTTAAGATAGACCAGGGATGCCAAAACTTTCTTGTCTGCTGAACTCGTTCAACCTAAGTGAAGTATCAGCGTGGCTAACACTGAGTAAAATCTTTGTAACAAACAGCATTTGCTACATAAAGCATGGTATGTATGGGATTATCCCATTAGCCAGACGCATACAGTACAGGGGTCAAGATTCAGGCTCAGTTCAAGTTCGACTTAAACCTCAGAATGTAATTTTGGTGAATCGCAGGTAGTTGCTATAGGAAGCTGGTTCATTTGAGTGTTGCAGACATCTCCTACAAGCGCAACATGTGTTTGAGTTTACTACTCTTTACCACCTTGGTAAGCATCTCAACCATGCACACCATGTTGAAACTTGAGGCAGATGGACTACAAGAACCGAAGACCCCAGGAAGACATATCTTCACAAAAAAGTTGGATTTCTAAGCATGCCCTTGCCATAAAGAACGACCGCTGTGACATCAGCTCAACGTAACGATCGGATAGCGCGAGCAGGTGTGGATCTCAGCTCTCCCTTTCGAACGGAATCGTGTTTATTTGGTTCCCGCCGTGTGCGATGCGGGAGCCACAGGTAGGCCTCGTTGAACCGTCGACAAAAATAATCACTGCAATAAAAGCGAGGAAAAAAATAAAATAAAATAAAAAAAAACTTGAAGGGAAAATAAAAAGTGCAAAGTCAGTGAGCGGCGGAGCGGCTCCTCGATCTGAGTGCCGTTGTCATGACGACTTGTTATCCCAGCTACTCCCTGAGGCAGCTGGGAAATCAGGAGGGGAGGGCTACTGGGATCGAGGCTATTCTTAAACACACAGCAACAGGCAAATGCAATTCCAGACACAGCGAGCCAGTGGCCTAATCAAATCAGCAGGGAGGGATGGAGGCGAGAGGCGGGGGCCTGTCGGATGCCTGTCGCTCGCCTGGAAAAGCTACGCCTGATGCAGGGCACGCTCCATGCAAACACACACACACACACACAGACTGACGAATGATGGAAAAATAACTAATCAGATATGAAGGAAGCCCTGGATGGTGGACCTGTTATCTCCTCCGGCTCTTTTCGTATCATGCATAAAGCCCTGCTCATCTCCTTTCCCAGAGGGTACGTATTTCCACATCCTCTCCAGGGTCTCAATGTCCACTGTGTGGATGTGGCTTGTGAGGTGTGACCAGGCCTGTCTCCTGTCTCCTGGTGCTAACGAGCTGGGTAATTACTGACGGCCCAGGCTGAGGGAGGCAGCTAGTGCGGCGAGGGACGGTGCTTAGATAACCTCCCCCACGACGCACAAGCGTGTTTAATTAAACTGAACTCTCAGGGACCTCGAACAGACTGAGAAAGAATAGCGAGGAGAAATTATACTGATTCTATTGTCGGGGCTATTTTTAACCTCGGTACGGGGCGCTCCTCAGCCGGAGAGGCCTGATACTCCCTTTGAGTGTCTTCCTTTTTCCTAGTGATATGAGTAATGGATACTGCGATTTTAATTTCTACGGAAAATTTATTTGTCCCAGTGAAATGAGCTGCTGATCCGACTTTTGCTGCCTCTCAGTCGTTCAAGCTCTGATCTGGTGATCAAAAGATTGGGATAAAATCCAAATTAGCTTAAAAAAACATTTAAAAATCTGCAGACTATAGGCAGGATGAATTACGAGCAAGTGGTGTGTATTATGGATCGGTATTCGAAACTGAATTTCAATTCCTAATGGATGGGTTTTAGGTCTTTGAAACCTTCAACACAACCTTCCAAAAGGGGAGAAACATTCAAAGAGCGCCCGAGGAGCGTTTTTATACCAAGGGCAGCCTGGTCGCTTAAGGCTGCATTTCACACTTTACTCAAACCAGCCAGGAAAGTCCTTGAAAAGTTTAATCAAAGAAATTAATTGTCATTTTAAACTGTCTTCCGTCGCCATTTTAAACATCTGGCCTCCTTCGAGCCTCCCACTGGTCGCCTGCTGTTTAATACGAGAGCAAATCTTCCTCTCTGCTTTCTAACATGCTGCCTGAACAAATGATGGAGAGAGAGAGAGAGAGAGAACGAGCGAGAGTGAGAGTAAAAGGGTATGAGTGTCAAAGGCCGTAAAAGTGTGTGTAGAATTCCACGGCTTGTTTAATTCATCAAAACTGGCCTCATAGCGAGTTGTAGCTTTAAACTTTAATGAAAGCGCCCTAAAGTCTTGAAGTAGCGAAATGAATAGGGGAGAAAATATAAAACAGGGAACTCAGAAAGAGAGTGAGAGAGAGAGAGAGAGAGAGAGAGAACTTGGAGAGACTTCAGCGAAACAATCCTTCTCTGTCATTACACTGGGACCTGTTTTGCGATACCCACAAACACACACACACACACACACACAGTCTACTCTTCCCATGTTTATTGGCTTATGCTGGTAGAGCCAGTGATGAGAGTTCAGCGTCTCAGCAGAAGTAACTCTCGCGTTGCTAGAACTCAGCCCGTGTCCATGAATGTTCGAGGAAATGAGGAAACACTGGGGCTACGTTGAAAAATATGAAGAATGAACTCGAGCGTAAACATGGTACATATCGCACTAGCATCTCTGGACCAGAATATGTTTCAGTCGTGTTCTTGACGCAAATGAACTGCACTCTACTTGGAACTGAACTCTGACGACCTCCCTCGGCACTTGTTTTGTCTGCATCTCTGGGTGATTGCTGTATGCAAAAAAACAAACAAACAAACAAAAAAAACACACCACAGATCACAGTGTGGCTCCAGTTGAACACTGGCACCGTGAGATTGCAGCGATAAAGGCATTCAACCCTGAATCAAATCACTTCCAAGCACAGAAAGTGAACCAAACCAGCCAGGTATTATGGGTAACTGTGTAATGCTAAAACTGTGCCAAAGAAAAGAGCTGCAGTAATGTGTTATGTTCAGGATGTTTGGACAGCAAATAGAGAGAACAAATGATATATCTAATGCACAAAACAATTCATGCTGTATTTATTTTAATAAAAAAATATTTGAAAATGATGTGGCAATTCACTGAGCTCCAGATCGATGTTCTTGATGCTTTTGGCATTATTATTATATTTCTCACCAACGCATAAGAGAGGAAATGGAGCATTTTGAATTTGTACTTTTAAAATAATATACTTCTAATTAGCACTCGGGTAATGGACTAATTCTGGTTTGGAGTTTCTTCAAATCTAGAATTGGGAAATTCATGGTTTCCCTAAAAGCTTCTTATCGCTAAGTAGTTCTTAAGCTGTACCTTAACCTCTCTCTTAACCTTATGGCGCGATTCCCGAAACGTTCATACTCTAAGTATATCTTAGGTAAGTCACATGTTTGTAAGGTTGGTCTGGACCAACCTTAACTCACTCTTAGCGTTGTTTCAGCTCAAGACGCTAGTCGCCGCCAATGAGCAGGAGTCTTTATAAATCAGCGGTGTATGCAAGCACATTATGGCACGTTATCAAAGTCGTATTAATGATGGAATATACTGT
>JAQMYJ010000002.1:27456703-27487921 GCA_030014305.1 Clarias laeviceps | reverse complement strand
CCAAAACAAAATAACAAAACCAAAAACAAAACAACAAAACGCCCCCCCCCCATAAAAATAATTTGTTTTGGGTTGTTATTTTGTTTTGGGTTTTGATTTTTTTTTTTTTTCCGGATTTGTTAATATGGTTTTGAATTTGTTAATTTGTATCGCACTTCTCAGCCAGTCAGATATTAGTTATTTTGTTTTCGTTTTGTAAATTTGGTTTTGAATTTGTTATTTTGTTTTGGGTTTTGTTATTTTGTTTTCAGTTTTGTTAATTTGCTTTGCACTTCACGGCCACGTAGTAAAACACAGGATATAGAATAAAATAAAAACCTAAAGAAATCGTTAAATAAGCTGCATTCGAAACTTTTCTGATACAAGTACATTTGATAAATGTTCTAATTTAAGAAGCTCCACGTCTTCAGCATGAAAAAAAAAAACGTCATCATATTTATAAATCACACAGATCGCACTTTTCCTGATTGATACAAAGTGTTTTTGGTTTGTTTTTTTGTTTCTTTCTTTTCTAAGAACTTATAATTGTCTGCTTACACAAACAGTTCTTTAAAGAAGAATTTGACTGGAAGTTCATAAATCAAACATGGTCTATTTCCTTTAAAACTGCAAAAACTTTTCAATCTAGCGCTGCACAATAAAATCGTGTGCAATTATTTAATTGCAAAAGGCGACAATTTATTACAGGATATATATATGGATATGCATAGTCTGGAATTCATATGAAGTTTGTCAATAACTCTTAAGATCATTTGTCCAATTATTTGGTGTTAGCCTCCGTAAATACATTTGAACACAAAATGGTACATTTAACAGTTTAAATTGGAATTGCAATGCATGTTGAAAATCACGATGTGATTTTTTAAAAATTAATTAATTAATTTATTTATTTATTTTAATCAAAACCGTGCAGTCATGTTGAAACTGGTGTGGGGTTGTTTTTCAGGAGTTGGAATCGGCCCCTTACTTCCAGTGAAAGGAACTCTTAATGCTTCAGCATACCAAGACATTTTTGTACAATTTCCTGCTCTTTGTGGGACGGCCCCTTGCTTTGTCATCATGACTGCACACCAGTCCATAAAGACATGGATGAGTGAGTTTGGTGTGGAAGTACTTGACTTGAGTCCTGACTTCAACCTGATAGAACAATCTTTGGGTTGAATTAGAGCGGAGACTATGAGACAGACTTTCTCGTCCAACATCAGCATTTGACATCACAAATGTGCTTCTGAAAGAACGGTCAAAAAAAAAAAAACATTAAAAAAAAAAAAAACTTGTGGAAAGACTTCACAGAAGAGTTGAAGCTATATAGCTGAAAATGGGGGGCGGGGCCAACATCATATTAAAACCTATGGATTAAGAATTGGATGTTACTCAAGTTCATATGCATGTGAATGCAGGCGAGCGAATACTTTTGGCAATATAGTGTATATAGTCATATTCTCATTTAGATTTTTTTTTTTTTAATTATGAACATGCCGTTTCTTGCATCAGAGTTACATCAGCATGAAACAAACTAGATTTGACTTTTTCACAAATCTGAACAGTGGATATTGTGCAAAGCATCTCCTCTCTTAAAGTCACGTGTACATAAACAAACCGGTTTTGATCTAAAAGTGCTTAGCATTCACACAATGGCTGAGCTGTGTGATCCATTGTTGTTTACTAGGCAGATTTCTGAAGCGCTGCACAGAATCCTTTTTTTTTTTTCTTTTAAACTGCATGGTCATGTTTCTAGTCGCCATGCCAACTTTACACGAACATGCCAGCTTTAGCCTGTAGCGTGCATTTAAAAACAGGCTTTATGAGAGATGCGTTCAGGCAAAGAAACTTTTGTTTTATAACCCCATGCACAGACTTTGAACTTTTTCCATATCAGGAATCAAACAGCTGCTGTGTAGAGAGACAGAAGACTGACGGGTCGCGGGGGTGGGGGGGGTGACTGTTGCTGCACAAGGCTATCGCGGCGTCGTTAGGAGACAGAACGGGCGATGAGTATCTGTGACTTCGGGTCAACACCTTTCCAAACCCTGAAACGGTGTGATGATTCCACAGCAGAGTCTACAAGAAATCAAACGTCGGCACTGTTGAAAACCCCCACAACCGTCTCTGAGGAAGTTATAACGTAAAGCGAGAAACAGATCGTATAACGTTATGACTCATGAGGAGATCAGGATCAAACGGTGACTACCCAACCTCATCAAGGTTTACGATACGATTGCATAGTGTTGCGTTAAAAACAACTCGTGTTGCGTTTAAATTCTCATTGTTACTTAGGTTTAAAATAGTCTTGTTGCTTCGGGTGAACAAAAAATATATAATAATAATAAGGCAAAGTTTGTCCTCTTGCACCTCAGTGTTCTCTAATTTCCTCATATTACGTATACCTGCTGAATTCTGTACTCTGAGTGGTCAAAAGGTTATTGCATTTCCGTACCAGCAGAAAGAACACAATTGACACTAAACGCAACTCTGAAATCGATTACGTGATGTCGTCTAATCAACTGAAATCAAACGTGACAAAGATGCGCCTGATTAACCAGATCTTTAAATTCAACCAAGAGACAGGAAGTGAACACACTGGTGTATCAACACACACCTTAGGATAAGTAATGACTAACTAAGTGATGTAGCTAAAGGTTTGAGTTCGGTCAGTGTCGTGCAGGTTTCTGTACAAGAAACATTATTATACTCTCTACACAATGCATGTTGCATTATGGGTATGCGTCTATCCCCAGGGCCTCTTGAAGAAAAAAGAAAAGAAAAAGAAACACACACACAGTGGGCTATATGATGCTCGTCCGCAGAAGTACACTCGATCCATTCAGGATGCCTGGCCCCGTGCTCGGTCAGTCACTGCTCCGGTAAACGAGAGCGGCCGGTTACGTCTCCTGAATATCGGCTTTCTTGCGCTTTCGGAGAGGACTGATATAATTAGAACAAGAAGAGGGGAATGTTACACAGGCTGGAGTGGTGAGCTGAGGTAAAACTGGACTCGCAGAATTTTGTAGAAACACACTAAGAGACACAGTGTTAAAGGGGGCCAAAATGAATAATTATCCGAAATTAAACTCTTAGGAATTTTTAGACAGACATTCAGATGGGTCTCCTGTGTGCAAACAAAATACATTATGGAACAACACATTCCATGTTTTTTGTGATTTTACCATTTTTTTTATTTTTTGCATTGGTGAATTAGGACGTCCCATTCTAATGTGACCTCATACAAGAAGAGCCGCTCCTCCAGCTTGTTACTCAGCCCTGCTGATCTCTTGAGAGATGTGACTCAACAGGAGCTCATTTACACACGAATACCAAGCACACACTTTGGTTAACTTGTGTGAAAGAAATAGTAAAATATGGGACCTTTAAAATGTTGAAGTGAATCACAAGAAGACCAACATCCCTACCTATCGCAGTCCTGGGCTTCAAGCTGAGTGTAAAGTACACGGAGGGTGTGAAAAAACGAGTGAGGTCACACCTGGGAAGTGCACCGAATTGAACAAATGCTGTAGATAATTAGGCTGAACAAAGAAAAGTTTCAAGATTCATTTGAGATGCTGATCGGCTCGTCAGCCAATTTATCAGGGAGGAAAGAAAATGAAAAAGAAAAAATGGTTTGCAAAAGTATCTGTCATGTTGATCAGATAATCATGTGCGCTCGCTATCCAGCCCTGCACACGGACCGTGTCAGTGTCCTCGTTATCATGATGTTCTGCTGATACACTTACAAGCTCGATAACACAACCGAGTTCCGGGTACATGCGAGCGTCCTTTATCGATACACACCATGATTCAAATTTGCGCAAAAAAGGGCCCCTCGGTTGCTCTCAGCAGGCAAAAATGTATTTGAGACTTCCCATTATTACAGCAATGAGTTGAACTTCAAACACAACTTTAAAGCTTTGTTTGAAAGCAGAAGTGGACGTGTACTGTACTCTCCTCAGACGGTTCCTCATTATCGGGACGACTCGGGCTCGCAGCATGCAACACACACCCTCCGCTTCTGCTAACATGCAAAACACGTCATGCACAAACCCCCGGGTACGTTTTCGGAAACGCGATACTAAGCGTGCTGCAGAAGTAGGCCAGGTAAGAATAAATCTCCAGTACTGTAGAATTCTCTGGAGAATCATTTTCTACAACTGCAGGATTATATATTTATTCGCCGTCTTTGTTAATAAAATTCGAGTGAAAAAAAACAAACAAAAACAAAATAAATAAATAATCGATTCAGTGTTTATTGTGATTCAAAACTGAAGTGAAATGTTGACACACCATTATCATCATCCTGCAGCTTGAGCTAGTCACGAGGGGCGTTCAAGTCAAACCATGACTTTTGATTGCACAGACTAACAGAACACACCGTTATAAGAGTTAAAAACTCTATTTCTCTATATAATCCCCTGCTACACTTATGCACTTATCCCAGATACCATCAGGGTAGAAAATTCTCTCCGTATGCCGGAGACTGACTTCACTTCTGAAACTCTGGCCTCCCAGGAACTCCTTTAATGGCTCAAACAGGAGGGAAAATATCTGTTCAGGCATTGGCAAATAACTCCAAGCCGAGTTCCTGTAATCTAAATGCTATTTTTTGTTATTACTGCTCTGTATTTTCAGCCCAAAATATTGCATCAGTGTTTTTAAAGTTCACTGTAGCAAAACAGAATTCATGTTCAACCACATGGACTACAAAATCCATGGAGGTAAAATGCCATAGCTTCAAACGCTAAGTTTGTTTAGAACTGAAGCAAAATAAAAAAAATTAAATAATAATAATAATAATATATCCAATCCGAATGTTTATAAAATTGTGACTAACAGAATAGGAGTTAAAATCAAAATCAGCACCCAGGTATCGTTATATCGTATCAGGAAGTCCCTGATGCTTCTTTTCCCCAATTGTTTCTATACAAAGTTATTAAGACAGATGCTGCAGCGTCATTTTTTTAAATGAAATTAAAAATAGCTACTGAAGTTTGCTTTGCATCAGACATCACATCACACCACCAGGCATCATCGTTAAATCTGATTCACTTAAATCCTTATACATATTTATTCATCAGCTACACGATGCCCTTTTTAATTACACTCATCAGCCTTGAGAAGCAGTCTGAAAAGAGACAAACCTTCACCTCCTTGTTCAAAGGAGCTTGTTAGCGTGTGCCGCATCAAAGCCGAGAGCCGAACAAGAAAGGTTTACACTTGACATCTGATCTATACATAAAAAGGCATATACAACTTTAAAGAAGGGATTTATAAACACCTCGAACAAGTGATACTCAAGTAGTCACCTCGGTTTACATGGAAACGTACAACGTCCTAACCTGAGAAACACTCTGAATAATGCATGCTGCTAAGGACCGGGAGCTACAAGCATCACTAAACAAGGACACTTTTATTTTTTGTTTTTTCTTTCCCTCCCCTAATCAAAAAGGTAGCCTGAGTTTTGTGTTCATGTTCAAGAGAAAGTTAAAAAATTAAAAAATAATAATAATGCTTTAATAACGCTCGTAAATCATTCATTTGGCAACCACTTATCTAAAGTGACTAATAACTGAAGGGAATCTCGAGCGCAGGGCCGAGCGCTTTGCGAGTCTCGCTGACGAGTGGCTCTTGGCGGCCGAGTCCTCGAGTCTGACCTTGTGTTTTTGGGTTTTTTTCCAGGCCACGATGGATTCTTCACATCGCGGTGTCAAACTTCTGCCCTATTGGAGTAACAGCAGGGCAGAGAAAGAAAGAAAAAGAGAAAGGTTTACGCCACAGTGAGATTAAAGAGAACGGTGAGAATGGGGAAAAAAAAAATATATATATATATATTTCTCTTTTGTGTGACGATCAGGTTCACTTCCTGGGGGCGTTGCTACGTGCTTGCTGGAACAAAACACTGTGCTTGTTATGACACGGCGATTGGGAAGAACGCTAACACACATGGCCTACATTCATGCCAGCCAGACATGCGTGTGAGACTGCGTGTGAGACTATGTGTGAGTGTGTGAGTGTGTGTGTGAGAGAGAGAGAGAGAGAGAGAGAGAGAGAGAGAGAGAGAGAGAGAGAGAGACCAACCCAACCCCGTGACAATCATCACTTGTGAAAAAGGGGAAATTCTTTTAGACAGGAAGGCACTCCAGAGAATACTTACTCTCAGTCTGCAAGCGGACATTTATTATTATTATTATTATTATTATTATTATAATAATAATAATAATAATAATACACTAAATGAAAAATTTTCAAGGTTGAAAAACTAATCGTGCACTTTGAAGAGTTTCAAAAGAGTTTGAGTTATTCTTCTTGATCCATCCGTGTGTAGCGTCGCCATGACTAGGTTGAAAACAGCCATCTAAACATTTTTTTTTATACATTGTCCAGTTTAAAAAGCTAATAACGATATCCAGAAAAGTTTGATGCTTCTACATTATTTATTATGATTAGAATTATGCATTTTCTTCCTGAAGTTAACAAGGGAGTGTCGTGTATTCGGATTCCGAAGAATAGATAGGACTTATCTCGCTTCCACCACCAGCAGCCTCTTCACCACCTTCTCTTCTCTCCATACACGTGATGACGCAAACAGTCGGTGTACATTTTGTATATATACATACACACATATACAACTTGGATTTCCAGGCGTGCGTCTGATCTAGTGCATGTCTGAATGATTCAGAGAGGATATGAATAACACTCGGGAGTGTTTCACTTGATGATTGATGTAGGTTGACGCGGACGTCACTCCGGTCTGACCTTTCTATTATGGTCAAGGCGTGGCTGTGCGAGTTCCACTTTACCGTTAAGCAAGTCACATGATCTTCACTTCTATACAGGTTGGTGAGGAGTGACTTTAAATTCCGTTTAAACCTGACGAGTGACTTTGGTTGCATGTTCAAGAGCAGCAGAAATGATGTTGTTCTTCTTCACGTCTGAGTACCTGCGTTATGTCAGAGCCAAAGCATTCCTCTCCACCACATGCTTCCGAAGCCAAAGTGTTCAGCGAAGAGAGAGAGAGAGAGAGAGAGAGAGAGAGAGAGATAGATTCTGGAACTCGAACGCTAAAGTACAACAGTGCACGAGTATGATTGTGATTTGGAACGCAACACCAGTTTGCTCGATCAGAAGCTTGTGATTTGGTGTTGCACCATTCAGCCCTGAAGTGTTGTGTTGTGTTTTGTTTAGGGACGTTAATGATTAATCGAGTGCCGTAGTTAAAGATTAAACTGATTAAAACTTTATCAACCGATAATGTTTCAATGAATAATAGGTCACATATCTGTATTCTGTATATATACACTTCTCTCTCATATATATATATATATATATATATATAAAATGCATGTCCTACATAAGAGCAGTATTTTAACACAAGATCACAAGACGTTATTCACGTTCTGGACAATAAACTGAACAGAGTTTAACCCTGTAAGGCTGCGAAAAGTTGTGAAGTTGAGTGTTGCCAGATTGGGTGTTGCCAGATTGGGCCTTCCCCCCCTCAGTAACTGGGATAACTTTTGTTAACTTTGGCTTAAAAATTTGTCTTGAGCTGGTAATAAATATTAGCCTAATTTTACTGAAGAAATATGTGCATAAACCTGTCATGTTTTTTTTTTGAGAGAGAGAGAGAGAGAGTGAAAGCTTGAGCAAGCTACGAGGAATTTAAAGGCAGAATTATGAGAGCAAAAACTCTCTTTACGTGTCGATATAATCCCCTGCTACAGGTACACTAATTATCCCAGTGTTTCACTACTGTGTAGAGACCATCCAGGTAAAGAGTTCAGTGTAGACTGCCTGCCTTACGTCTGAACACCTGGCCTCCCAGGAACTCCTTTAGTGCCTCAAACACGAGAGAAAAAAGCTCAGGACCGTACGGGGGATTAACTGCAAGCTGAATTCCTGTCATGTGCAAGTGAATGATTTCGTGTACGGTTCACGCAGACATGCATCTCATCCGCAAGTTATCGGTCGATCAGGCATTTCAATCTCTGAACATTCACGACCTTCTTTACAACGTTTGCACCGTTCAGATGTTTACTGAGGCGAAGAGTCTCATCACCGAACTGTGCATGAAGTCCCGTGTAAATGTCAATCGCTTTTTGAGCCCTCATTCACAAGCAATTTCACTGAGTCCCAGTTTGACTTGAAAATACGATTGTGACAACTAAAACGTCTTTAGAAATACCATTCTTATTTTTATTATTATAGTTGTTGATATTATTTTGTCTTTATTAAAGCTATTTGTAAAACCCAAAATATCGCATGAGTGTTAGAAGGTCACTGTAGTAAAACAGAACTTGTAGCTACTCTGTAGGTCTGAAAAGTAGAAAAGTGCACCATAAAGGATTTTTTAATGAGCTTTACGGCTCTGAAGAGACGTTTTCACGGACGTGGACGTGTTTTATTTCCACTCTGCATGCTGAACGTGTCGAGGTGGGAAATGACCTTATTAAAACTTGTAAATTTGTCAAGGTACCATGAATGCAGCATTAATTTTCTGCACGAGCAGTTCTCCAAGCTAGCACAGATTACATCTGCAGGGAAACTTGTATAACTTGGGATATTAATCTTACCTGTAAATTATCATTTTATTTTGGTCTCCAAACAAGAACCTTCAAACAAAACTGCCAAAATAGTAATCGTTATTATAGGAAGAAGAAGAAGAAGAGTGCATGGACCCGAAGGTTTTGTTCTCATGTGCGCGACAAATCTCTCTGCTATTTTTGTGCAACGCTGACCGAAACCTTTCATCAGTGCACAAACAAAAAGGGAAACTATGGAACAAACTGGATGCGTCTGATCAAGGGAAAGATTACTAAAAATATCTTATTTAAAAAAAAATAATAATAAAAAATAAGTCCCTTTCTTTTTCCCCCCTGTTAGAGGCAAAAAAAAAACCCAAAAAAACAAGCATGTTTACTTCACGCCATAAAAGTCCAAACAGCCGGGATTACTACGGTTCAACCAGACGTTTAATCACAGATAGCGATCCGCGAGCACATCGTCACGTGTTTCTCTATCAGGATAATTAATGTAAATCCTTCAACGTGTGTCACTGCGACTCCTGCGTCAAGGGTGCAATCTGAACACACAAACACTCTGCGTACAAACACACAACAGCCACATTCACAGGAGCCAAAGTACAAAAACCAATTGCTTTTTTTTTTTTTTTAAAAGCGCTGAGAGAGAAGCATCCATTTCCTCTTTATCCATTACAGCTGATAACCGCAGAAAGGTCACATCTGTGCGTGTGTGTGCTTACAAAGATAGCTTGTTGTCTTCGGTGTAAAACAATATAAATGTTCTCTGCCCTATTTAAACCCCTCAGGGAAGAAAACACTTAACTATCACGGCCATAAACTGGAAAGAACAAAAAAAAATTTAGTGAAAGTGACGAGCTGGAATATTCGTGCGGACGCGTTTGTGTTGTGTCAGAAAACTGAAAAGTGTCTCAGGGAATTTCCCTGGTAGATGTAACAAGCGTCTGTGTGGCAACTAAATTTATCATCTGGTGAAAGGGAGAAGGGGCGTGGCTAGAGCAAATGCAACACGAGAAACAAAAATACAACAAAACCCGAGGTAAAAGTTGATCGTCATCCCATCCGGCGCTAATATTTTTCAATCGATACGAGGATTAAAAAAAACATTTTAGACACTACGTAAAAAAGAAAAGAACAAAAGATGAAGTTAAATACAAGTTTTAGGTCAAGCACTGAACCTTCTGTTTAAACTTTTGTACATCTTTTTAACAATACAAAACGTGCTTCATAACAAGCACGACTTTTTACACACTGGGATTTTGGGGAGCGCAGGAACGAAACATGGTGCTGATTTAATCCACATCACCGTTTCGGCAAACAAACTCAGAGGATCACACATGGATGGGAGATTGTTGCATTGAAAGCGTGTGTGTGTATGCAAAAACGCAGCCTGGAGCACCAAACAGTCCCTAATTTCCATGCGGCCTCCCGAGGTGTACAATGTTTTTAGAAATTCTTTTACACCCAGGCGTGCTGATGTGGGCGTACACATGCTTCGGCAGGTTTCTCTTCAAACCGGGACTACGTTCCTATCTAGCGCTTTTCACCACGAATCTTTAAACCACCTCTCTTGCATCATCAATAGACATGAGCCAAAAAAATATATATAATCCCACTAAACACGTGATACAAGAAAAAGAAAAAAAAAAAAAAAAACTTCACAATCACAAAAAAAACAACTGATTATTACTTTTATGTTTGTCTAGATGATGTCATTTTCCCCAATTTAATCTGTTTCAGTGTGATATATACTGTGTGTATTTTGTGGCCACATTATTATTATTATTAGCGTTGTAGCGTCGTTATTATTATTAGCGGTGTCATCACCCATCACCCATCACCACTGCTTCTCCTCCCTGATGTCCTCCTGAGAGCGACACGCCTCCCAATTTACTGTACGGATAAGGAAAATGATCCGATATATTTTGTATATTCCCTGTTCATTATAAAATACATTTCTGGTTACATCACTGTAACCACAGCACATGCACTTGCTTCTGAAACCTATTAGACAAGTGTGTGACTTGCATCAAAGGGCGACTGATTGCAATTTGAGGTTCGGATCACATTTACAACAGCTACGGTACAAACCTGGACTGCATGCACTGTATATACACACACATACGGTAACGGTGGACCTGCTGTGAATTCCGAACAGTGTGAAAAACAAAGCGAAGTACTTTACACTAAGAGCTACTATTCTGCCGCAAACTAAACAGTGGCTCCGACCCAGGTTTGTCCTTATGTTTGACACGTGCGGCATCATGTTTCCTTCCCTTTTGGATTATTAACTAAGCATGATTTAAAACTTCTTCCTCTTCTACTAAAGTATAAGAAGAGGCAGCAATTATAATTGACATTAAACATTAATATTGCCAAACAAAATATACGCAAAATGAAAAGAATTTATGGAATTCTGTATGAGTGAGAAAATATTAGTTTAGTTAATAATGAGATTGTCCCTGATGAGCAAGCCAAGGATGTCGGCGACGGGCGGCAAGGAAAAACTCCCTGAGATGGCAATAGGAGGAAAATATCAAACTGTGATCGAATTGTGATATTTAAAACATTGTGATACTAACAGAATCGCAATACGAATCGGTACCTGGGTATCGTGATCATATCGTATCGGGTCGTCTCCAATTATTCCTATATCGCTACTATGCAATATGTAATGTACGGAGAAATAACTAAACAGTAAACGCGGAACGATATAAAGGCACAGGGACGACTCTCAGACTTGTCAATAGCCAAAGCAAGTAAATAGTCAAAGTTTGGTTACATCCTGCAATGTCCCCCAAACTGCATCATTTGGTCACGACTCGATTGTCAAGACGCTAGGAACACCACCGACATGAAATGTGTAGGACACTTCAGCTTAGCCGCACCACTCGGGCTAATACAACCCTTGCCAGACTGCTTATTTAAAGTCCCACAACCTGATTTGTACATAATGCGATGGCAAGTTGCTGCAACGCCGCGCCCTTGAGCCTACTCAAATACCTCCACCAAGGAGAGGACTGTGGCGAAACGTGCGAGCCGAGCAGTGCGTGTAAACAAACATGTCTCGCGGTAGGAAGTGGCAATAAAGCTGTATTTTTACTCGTATGTAGAGAGAGGGTTCAGTTCATCTCAGACTGTTGTACTGGAGCCTGGGTGTGACTACATAACAGTCGAGTGAGATAGGTAACGTTTGCACAAACCAGAACTGCAGAAAGAAAAAAAAAAAGAAAAAAAAAGTGCTACATAACTATCTTAGGAAACGGCAAAAAGTAAAACTCCTGTTGCTAAACTTCCTCCAGCTCGACATAGGCACAGACGAATGAACTGCAACAGAGCGCGACACACTTCAGTTTCACCTAACGGCATAAACCACTTTGTACTGATATTACTTTCTTGCAAAGAAATTTTTTTTTTATCAATGCTTCATTAAGCATAAACACATACAGTAATCTGTTTAGCATCACAAATCTGTTCTAAAATACAGTTAAACCTTGGATTGTGAGGACCAGAATGATGTTATCCAAAGCACTCGTACATCAAAGTGAACTTCAACATAAGAAATAATGGAAACTCATGATTCGTTCCACAACCCAAAAATTTTCATATAAAAATACACAATACAAAATATAAAGTAAAAATAAAACGAATTAATCTGCACTTTACCACTGAAAAGAATCGTGGCTGTGGTGTGTGGGAGACAAGAGAGAAGACAGGGGGAGGGTTATTGTGTTGGACGACTTTCTCGCTCACTGACACTTGATTTTGCTTCCTTTTAAGGATTTCTTGTGCTTGTGACGCCTCATTGACAAACAGATTAACTTTTTTTTTTCCTTCATGAGGGCCAGGAAGTACAATCACTACTTGGATACAAAAGAAAGAAAGAAATGCTTTACGCATGTGCACAAACATACACATGGCCACAATGTTTTAGTCAACAGTACACGTGCAGAAAAAGCATATATATCAGCAAATAAAGGTATATCAAGACCTCGCTTGTTAAAGTTAAAATTTATTTAAAAATTTTTGCTCGTCCTGCAAAACGCTGGCAGAATTAGTTACTCACAATCCAAGGTTTTACTGTACCAGAACAAATCTAGTCTTGAAAAGCTATATTGTACTGAAACACACATCTGAGGTAAGTAGCTTTGAGTCCAGCGTGGCAACAAGCTGTGTGCTGAGGAACGACGTAAGGAAAGTTCCTGCTGAGTTATGAGGCGTGCAGTTTGCTAAATTCTTGGCAAACATTAAGCCTGGGAGATTCAGTGCCAAAGCAAAGCGGTCACGACCGATCGAACACCTTAGAGACTTAATAATTAACCTCAGTTTTGTTCCTGTATTCATACACGGTGTGAAAGAAAATCCATTTCACCTTGTTCAAATAACACCAACCTAATAAATCATAAGGATTCTTATTTTGAGATTTTATTATTATTTTTTTTTAAACACCACAGAAAAGACTTCTCTACCGCTCCCACACACACAACAATCGATACTCGTCTGACCTGTAGTAGCGCGACTGCAGGTAGGTGGAGCACACGGCCTTGGAGACGTGACTGGCCGAGCCGAAGTCGATGACCTTGACGCGGTACGGCTGCCTGCGCGGATCCACCAGCATGATGTTCTCGGGTTTGAGGTCGGCGTGAATCAGGCCGAGGCTCTTGAGCTTTCGCAGCGCCATGGCCACCTGCTGCAGAATGGCGCGGATCACCTTCAGCGGCAACGGGCTGAACTTGTTCTGCTTCAGGAAGTCGTACAGGTTCTGCTCGAGCATCTCGAACACCAGGCACGTGTGGTTGCGGTGCTGGAAGCACTCGAAGGCGCGCACCAGGTTGTGCTCCTCGGCGTTCTCGCCGCTCAGGCGGGCCAGGATGCCCACCTCGATCTGACCCTGGCGCGCGTACGACGGGTGATTCTTCAGGATCTTCACCGCCACGATCTCGCTGGTGCCGCGCTTCCAGGCTTTCACGACCTGGCCGAACGTCCCACGTCCCAGGAACTCCAGCACCTCGTACGTGTGCTTCAGAGAGCACAGGACCTCGTGTTGGACCAGCTGGTAGTCCCCGTCGTTGGTCCCGCCCCCTGGGCCGGCCACATTCTGATTGGAGGTCACCGTGCTACCCACGTTGCTTTGCAGCATGGCCGGCAGCGCCGGACGCTCCTCGACGATCTGCATGGTCCTCGCGGTGCTTCCCTGCTCCTCGCTTTCCTTACGTTCGAACCCACATCCGTCAGACGTCCCTGCGCTCTCCTTCTCCTCTCCTCCGTCCTCGTCCACTCCTCCGTCTCCTACGCACCTGTAGGAGGGACGGGTCCCTCTGCGCGGCTCTCTGGGAGCCACAGTCTGTAATGAATATCCCACAGTTTCCTGCGCGTGCGTCTTCAAAGAGCGGTGCTTGGTGACGTTAGTCGGATGCGCGATGCCGAGGTTCACGCCGACCACGTACGTGCGAGGAGGCTTCTCATGGTACACGCAGCTGCTGGCCTCCACTTTCCTCACACTGCTAAAGGCACTTGTCTGGGGCTGATGCACATATGGTGGGCAGATCAAAACCTGTGAGGCCATACCTGGAAAAGAGAAGAAGAAAAAAAAAGGATGGAGTTTAATGCAGGAAAGCGTGATGTGTACTCATTTAAACAAGTAATAAAAGAAAAAGAAAAAGGGAGTACGTCTGCATCTGGCAGTATTAAATGACGGCCGCGCAGTTAGCTGATAGGGATTAGGAACACTCAGGTACACAGAAGAGCTTCTTACACTAGCACAACATATGGCACAAGTCTGAACAGGAAAACACACACACACACACACACACACACCCGTGTCTCTGCAACATGAATCTGCAGAGCATGAAGCAACCCATGAAGGCGGGTTATGAAATTCTTAGGCACGTCTGAGAATTTTAAAGAAGCACGTAAAGAAAAACAAAAAGAAAACTAGGCAGGCATGAGCGAACTTTAATGACCTCGCTCGAGCGCCGCCTGAAAGATCATAAGACAAAACCAAATTTGTAATGATGACAGAGAGCTCGAGCACAGCATACGTTAGCAGGCATTTCCTGACTCCCCGAGATCTGGCAGGGCAGCCTGACTCTGCCGGGGAGCCTCCAGCTAAATGGATCGAGTTACGAGTATCTCTGTTCAACTGCTGCCAGAGACAGGTGGCCTCTCACCCGCCTTCGAGTTCACAACCGCAAAGGTTTAAGAGGGGGACGAGGACGACGAGAAGAAGGGGGGGAGCAGAGTCGAGAAAGACACCTGTTGATATCGCAGCTGTTTCGCGTAAACAACGGGAAATTACCAGGAGCTGAGTGTTTGGGCCCCGTCGAACAAAAGCAAGCTCAATGGGAGAGAATTTCACCCTCGGGGTCAGAAAATGTCAGTAAACACAACGTTTGGCTTTCCACCTTTTGTTACTCGCTTCTGTCTGTCTTCTGTAAGCACGGCGACGTCGGGCGATTTGTCAAGCGGTGCTCAGGAGATTACTTTTCAACAAATATATTACAAGCTGACTGTTTACAGATCTTTAACAACATTTGAATCACAATGTGTAGGAGTATAACTCGTTTCTCTGCACTTTTATTCTTTAAACACTGAAATCTCGATCCATAATTACAGCAGGCTGCACTAGTATACAGTTCTGTGCAAAAGTCTCAGTAGATAGGGTGCACTCCTTATTTCTTCATATTAATGATGTAGATAAAATCGAAGTGATGGGATGCCAAATGTTTTGCCTAAAAATACAGTTCTGAAATTGGTTGTTTTTGTAACGTCGTCTGCAGCAACCTCATTTCCCCGCTCGTCTGTTCCAACCACTCAGCACTTAACATCATCAGTATGCTAATCGCCGCCCTGATCATCTGCCTTGACTAAGATATTATTTGTCTAGACTAGACTGAAAATGAGAGCCAAAAGGTCCTTCGGGGAATCCTGTAGATCTAGTCCTCAATCCTACTTAAAAAATACAAGAAAGTCTGTTTATTTCATGACGGTGGGATCAAAACTTTTGCGCAGTACTGTATATTTCTTTTTTGTAAGAAAGCAATTTAAGCAATTTCCCTCTGTGATTAATAAAGTTATTTGAATCTTAAAAGCAGAGTTTGATGATAAAAAACAAAAACACATTATGATTATGTTGACACACAATGCGAGACTGATTTAAACTTGGATATTTAGTATTTAAACCTATTTATCAAGGCGATCAGCAAAGATGTTTGCCTATACGTATTTATTGCATCAATGTTATTTACAAAGGAAAAAGCAAAATTAAATTTTTGATTCCCTCGAAATAAATTCCTGAACATACATATATTATTGTAACAAACTGCAGCCATTTGCGATTAAATGCTCGCGTATGTCCATATCGGGATTTAAATTTTTTATGTGATTAACTGTGCTGTACTAGACTGGAAAGAAATCATCTTTAAATCATGCCTAGTAATGTCAAAAATGCAAAAAAGAAAATTGAGATCTGATTTTCAAAGGACGGTCATTTCAACACCGTGGTAATAACGTATTAACAGCTAATAGCTAAACCTTACTCGTCTTACATGTTTGTCCCCTGTAGACTAATATGTAGTATACTTTCACACACATGCTATGCGGTTATTCCATTTGAACCATACGATCGTACACATGTACGTGACCGTGCATGCTTTCATTCAGCGTGAAAGCAGTTTGACTCTGAATCAGCCAGACCACAGAAAGAGAATCAAACATGACGCGTGTTTGTAGATAAAACGATCGATCATCGAAATAAGAAACAAGACACACACCAAGCTGAAAGACACCGTGGAAAGGCGATGTCTTCTGGATCAATAGAAGGGGGAAAAAAGGTTGAGAAAGATGCTTTAAACTTGTTACATAAATAAAATTTAATTAGTAGAGTCTTGGTTTTTGTAACTTTTAATAAACCTGTGTGTGCTTGGGAAAGAAAACGTTTGACTACAGAATCAGCAAATGGGATTTCTGCCAAACGAATGAGACTTTTGTTTGAGAGTTTTGTTTTTTGACAAAATGTGTTTAATTAAATTTAGCTTGGAATCCAATCAAATGACTCAACTTTGCTCTGATTCAGAGTAACATTTAGATGCTGGCTTACTAAATAATCACTATAGTATCATTCATAAATTCCTTGATTTCCCCAGCTCGATATCAGAAAGTTTATTATTCCCTGTAAACTACTTTTATTAGTCCCTGTAAAAACTTTTTTTTATTATAATATACTTTTTAAAATTTTATTTAGATGATAAATGTCCAATGCATGTCTGAATCATAAGTTAACTGCAACAGGTTAGCGTAAGCACTTCTACCGAATAAAACACATTGAACACACACTTCTCTGTAAAAAAAAAGGAATACAAGTGTATATGTGTTAAGATTAAAATATTTCATAATTATTATTTTAATACTGCATGTTATTTTCCTAGTTTGCATAACTCACATTAAAGTGGGAAGAAAGGAGAAGTATTGAGTAGAATAAAGCAGAAGTTTGAAGTTAGTGGTTTTAGTTTTGTTTTTTTTACATTAAATAGCCAACTCACCCAGGATACTAGTCAACAGCTAAGCTAAGTCTCGAGTTTAAGAACTAGACTAGCTTGTATACGCGGTCTGTTTCTCTCTCTTTTTTTATTTTATTCTAATAAAGTTTGTTGAGAAACACTTAAAACAAATAAAGTAAGAAAATCAACTTAAACAAGTTTTTTTGTTTTTGTCACCATGGTGATGTAACTTTTCCCCCCCCCCCCAAGCACGCGCCACCAACTGTTGACTAGCCCCCAAACTACTCGTCGTAAACTACTAAACTAGCCGATTTAACCAAGTCGTTATTCCACCCGCGAGATGTTTGTCGACGTACCTTCACAGCCAGAGACTGTAGCAGGACGGCGGAGACATGTCCGGGCTGTAATGTCCACCCTGAGCAGCCTCTAAACACTCGCCACGAGCTGCCATCTTGTCGCGCGCTGCAGCTGCTGTTGTTGTTGTTGGACAGCGCGCGAGAAAAACACCGTCATCCCAGTCATGCTGAACCGCTCACGCGCTAAGCCATTCACTGAGGATCTCCTTGGCAGCAAGACGGACTTTTGCTCTTCATTTCTACAGGGAGAACCCCTTGCTAGGAGAAATTCCCTTCTCCGAGTGCCTTCTGCTGCTTCCTGCCTTTCCGTTCCTCGCTCTACTTTCCCTCTACTCTGCTATTATGCTAAGCTAACGCAATCGTTCTGTAGCCGTGCTGCGCGAGCTCCTCGCTCCTCCCACAATCAGCTCCTTCCTCTTCTTCGTCAGTCTCGCGTCATATGCCTAGAAGCGGAAGTAACTTTTTCCTGGCTAAAGAGAATAATTGTCTTTTTTTATTATAAGAGGAAGAAGGAGGATAAAGATAATAAATTTATAATAAATTTAACCTTTATGATTGCTAGGTTTTTATCCATAAATGTAAATGTAATAATAGTCCACCCCCTTTTTCTTGTATTCAAAAATTACATTATGAGATACTTAGAAAGTATTAAGTAAAAAAAAAAAAAAAAACTCCAAAGCAAATTTTTAGTTACTGCTTCTGGTGAAAAACCTTTACATGTCATCCTTTTGCTCTCCCTGGTTATGTTGTCTGGATTGTGTATTATTGTTTTCATCAAAAGAATACTTAACCATAAATATTAATTTCACAGTCTGCTGCTTCAGACTGTAAAAAATAATATTTATGTCATTCTCTTTTAACACTCTTTGCGGTGTTTACCCTTCTTTTTCAAGACCTCTGCAATTTGCCCTGGTATGCTGGCAATTAAATTCTGAGCCACATCCTGACTGATGGCACAGCCTGTTCTTGCATAATCATTACTTAGAGTTTGTCAGAATTTGTGGGTTTTGTCCACCTGCCTCTTGAGGATCGACCACAAGTTCTCAATTTGATTAAGATCTGGGGAGTTTCCTGGCCATGGATCCAAAATTTCAATGTTGTGTTCCCCAAGCCGCTTAGTTATCACTTTTGCCTTATGGCAAGGTGCTCCATCATGCTGGAAAAGGCATTCTTCATCACCAAACTGTTCTTGGATGGTTGGGAGAGGTTGCTCTCTGATGATGTTTTTGTACCATTTTTTATTCATGGCTGTGTTTTTAGGCAAAATTGTGATTGAACCCAATCCCTTGGCTGAGAAGCAATCCCACACGTGAGTCTCAGGATGCTTTACTGTTGGCATGACACAGGACTGATGGTAGCGCTGACCTTCATACATTTTTTAAATGGCAGCAAAGAATCCACGTCTCTCCAGGAAAAACATCAGGGACAGACTGATATTCTGCAAAATATACATGGATTGGACTGCTGAGGACTGATGAATCTCCTTTCCTATTGTTTGAGGCATCTGGAAAAAAAGATTGTTCGGAGAAAAGGTAAGTGCTACCATCAGTCCTGTGTCATGCCAAAAGTAAAGCATCCTGAGACCATTCATGTGCGGGGTGAGGAAAATTATGTACACACGTTTCTAAATCTCTGTTTTTAAATGCCGTTTCAATGTAATTTGTACACATTTCAAATGAATTTGCTGTTAAATTAGTGTTAATTAGGAAAGCCTGTAAACAAACATACAGCATTATAAACATTTAACAAATAACAGATTCATTTTTATCATTTTAGAATTAGGTTTATAATCAGTAAAATCGCTTTTATACCTACTTAAGACATGAAATGTGACCTGTACAATTAATTAAAGCCAAATACCAGCGTGAACATTAATACTGTAGTGCATTACTGCCATCTACTGGCATTATTGGGTAGTACAATAATTGTGTCAAAATCTAGGGAGAGTAGAAAGCAGTGTTTAGTGTCTTTTAGAATGGGGAGTCAATGATCAAGGTGCCTTAGTGTTTAGCACTGTCACCTTGCACCTCCACGGTCTGGGTCTGCATGCATGGAGTTTACACATTCTCCCCATGCTTGGTGGCTTTCCTCCAGGTTCTCCAGTTTCCTCCCACAGTCCAAAAACATGCAGATTAAGCTGACTGGTTTCCAAAGTTGCATGTAGTGTCTGAGTGAGTGTGCGTGCTTTGTGTTTTTCTTTTTTGGAACCTTCCCAGGGTGTACCCTGTCTCATGCCCCAAGTCTCCTGGGATTGGCTCCAGGCCCCCCACAACCCTGTATATGGGATAAAGCGGTATAGACAGTGAGTGAATAAGTGAGTGAGGGACTGAGTCACTGATCAAGGAAGGAAGCATTTATTGTTGATTTTAAGAAAATCTGCTTAAATGGTCAGGGAAGCTGAGGAGAGAGAAATCTATAGGTGGTGGTGGTGGTGATTCAACCTACAGAACTCCAACTAGATGCTGAAAGGCAAGAGTGTATGGAAGTACCAGATAAAGCAGACAAAGAGTTCAAGACATAGAACAAGTCAAGACAAGATCAGGGAAGGATGCATTAGACGTTTTAACAATTCTGCTCTTAAGAGGCCAGGAAGATGAGGAACAATGAGACCTATAGTTGGCGATAATGTAACTGACCTACTGGATTCCAACGGTCGATAAACACCAAAGAAGAAGACTTAACTATAATGTCACCTTAAAAGTAAGAAGTAAACCTACAAGGATTCACGTTACAAGGAAATAATCAACGTTTGAATGTTGTGATGTCACAATGTCATACTTTTTATAAGTTTATTTATGTAGTTATATTTAATGTTGTACAATGTAATGTTAATTCCTGATATTATCCTAAAAGCTATATTCATCCATCTACTGTAGGAACCTCTGCAGTCCAGCTAGGGACCATGGAGGCCAAAGTTAATTACCATTTTTTTAATTCCCATTTTACAACCTTGGTAGGACCTCCGGTTAACATTCACACACACTGAGGGCATTTTGGGAACACCAGTTAGCCTAATGTGCATGTCAATGGACTGTGGGAGGAAACCAGAGCACCCGGAGGAAACCCACCAAGCACGGGAGAACATGCAAACTCCATGCACACAGACCCTGAGGTGGGAATCGAACCTGGAACCCGGGAGTGCAAGCCAACAGTGCTAACCATTAAGCCACCGTCGGAACTATTATATCAAATATAAAGGTCAAACCTGCCACCTGAGCCATGATTGTCTCTCTACATGCTGCTTGTTTGTGTTGTAGATGAGGAAAGAAAGCAGTGATACACAAGCTTGGTTGCAGTCCTGTTTATTAAGGAAAGCTCTCGGGTTAAATATGAGAATTTCTGACACATAAAACAAACTTATACGGTACACAGTGGTGATAAGCAGAAACATCTATACAGCATGTAACTGCGATTAGACTCTGTGTCTGTTGCAAACGTGTCTCATTAACACACAGTTTGGTAAGATAATGCTACAGGAACAGTTAAAATACTCCGTCGTATAGATTCAGCATCGCCTTTATTATCTTGGCCCCCTCATAAATAGTAAATAATGATAATTATTCTGTTGAGACTAAGAATTTACATCACAGAACATTGCGAGTGCTCGAGTCAGTTGTTCATGTGTAGAAGTACACTCTCTTTCTCTCTCTCTCTCGAAATACTGCATTGTAACAATGTAGGACAGAGACACAAATAGCAATGTGGAAATGATCTCTTTGTAAAACATGCGTAAAAATGTTATTTAGAAAAAAGAAGCGGTTTAAAAGGATCCCTCAGGATCTCCTTTTTTGTTTCTGAAAACGTAGACCAACCAACACAAAGCTAAACAGGAAAGAGAGCAGCGCACATTTATCGAGGCCAGCCCTCCACTGAATAAGGCACCAATCAGATTCTGTACACCTTCACACACTCAAAATAAAATAAATTTTATTTATTTTTTTTTTAAAAGCGCAGATTTCCCTAATCGCACATCAGGATCCCATTTGGGCAAGTTTGACTAAGAATCTAATAATGTAACTCAAGAACGTAACATTTAAACTGATCCACAGGGAAGGTATTACACTTAGAAATCCTATTTAAAGTACTTCATCAAATGATTGTTTTATTTTTTACAGATTTTAGATGGTGGTTACTTTGAAGTAATGATATTTGAAACCAGACATAATTATTTTTAAGGTCATGAGACACAGTATAAATCAGGAACTGGGTAACTTCAGCCATTTCGAGTGTCCCACAAGTCTCCATACAGAGGACAAGTTAACATTCCTTACAAAAATGTTCATATACAAGGGGACGTTCAAATCAAACCGGGGCTTGTGATGACCTTTCTTATGAATGAGGGCGTAAAAGCGCTTGACATTTACAGACGACAGTACGTGATGAGACTTCTAGTCGCAGTAAAATATTCGAATGGTGCAAACGCATCGTACATCTGTGAATGATGATCCTGACCGAAGTGGCTCAGAGCCCGCTGCAGTCATTTCTGTGAACATTCAGCGAGTAGAACGACTGATCCTTGACAATCACCAGCGTCACCAACACCACTTACAAGTTACAGGAACTCGGCTGGGAGTTATTGCCACATCAGCGAACAGTCCTGACCTCGCTCCAAGCCATTTCCACATGTTCATGCCTTTAAAGGAGTTCCTGGGAGGCCAGCGATTCAGACATGAATCAAATAGGTAGTCTGACTGACATGCCTCCGGCGTACCTTGATGGTATCCAAGCACTAGTGAATCGCTGGAATGAGTGCATTAGTGTAGCAGGGGATTATACAGAGAAATAAAGCGAGTTATTACTCTCATAAATGTGTTCTGTTATTCTGTGCAATCAAAAGTCCCGGTTTGACTTGAACAACCCCCATATTTTTTCAGATAGCACCCAAGTATTTCCTTGACAAAAGGATGTATTGAAATCGTTCTGATGGCTCGATAAGGAAGCTGTCGCAAGTGTGACTTTGCCTTATGTATGGAGACGTTTGGAACACACTGTCCTGCGGAGCTCTGTATTAATCCATATTGCCTTCGGTAACTAACTGTTAAGAATGAGTGAAAGATATTTGGAGAGGTTGAAGAGTAATATTATCAATCATCTACAGTCAGTTTTAGTCTACGTTTGATTTCACTGTCCCACTCAGTTTAATATACACTGCCTGGCCAAAAAAAAAAAAAATGGACAGTACAAGTCAGAGCTGTGTTTAATAGTGAAGGTAAGCGCATTTCCATACACACACAATGTAATAAGAACTCACAGGATTCGGTCTAAACAGGTGTGTGTGGATAAGAAAAATGTCTTCTAAGTGAGACTAATCAGAAAAAAAGGCTTGAATTTGTTAAGGAGCATTAAGATTGGATTTTGGAGCAATGGAAAAAGGTCATGTGGTCTGATGAGTCCAGACTGAGCGTATTTCAGAGCGAAGGGCACGTCAGAGTAAGAAGGGGAGCTCATGAAGCGATTCGCCCATCATGCATAGTGTCCACTGTAGAAGGCAGTGTTGTGATCTGGGGTTGCTTCAGTTGGTCAGGTCTAGACTCAGCAACGTTATGTTTCAATAAAATGAAGTCAGCTGGCGACCTGATGGCATGAGCATGTTCCAGGACACAAATTGTGAAAGAGGGTTTCTGGCAGCATGAGGAACATTGGACATGCACTGCAATAAAAGCTAAAGGTGGTCAACTGGAATATGAGTACATGATTTTTTTTTTTTTTTTTTTTTGGCCAGGCAGTGTATAATAAATAGTCGCTATGGGTTAATCACTTTGTGGGTATAAAATAAATCAAAGTCAAGCCTTCAACATATTATCTCATGTCCTCCATATAGTAATAATTATTATTATTCATGACTACAAGTCACTTTAGTCGCTTTTCTTTTAAAACACAGGTGACTTCTTGAAAGGCTACAATACTCATTCTGTGTTCTGATGAAGTCGTGCATTGTGTATTACATTTAAAAGACTACCCATAGCTCGGAATATTACTGTTGTTGTAGAATCCACAATAAGTTTGATTGTAACGTTGATATTCGTGATAATTTTTGCTTTGTCTTCACTGTCGCTATGCTTTTACGTCATCTTTATCGGTGAGGTCATCGCTAGTTAAGCCATTATCTTTGATCAATAGCTAGATAGATATCCAGTGTCCGTGTTACTTAGTTGCTTAGCAACAGCGTTTTTTACAACTTGAACTGCTTGTATCATGTTTCCCTTCTAATATTGGAAAAAAGTCTGTTCGAACGCACTACTATATTACAACAGACATCAGTCAGTGACTTGTGTATAGAATGAGAGAATTTGATTTCATTAGGATCTCTTAATATCGTCTAGACATTTAAAACTCTTTCCACCTCTTCTATAACTTCAACTGGCACAAAACAAATTTTTTTGTTTGTTTTTTTATTAAATCTTTTCCATGAAACGAAATCTTTAAGCTCGACTGACTGATCCCTGAATATATACGGGAAGGATAGGAGCCTCAAAATGTTTAATAATTGTGATAAATTCTTTGCTAGTATTGACAGGAGGGGATTTTTCGGGGACATATTCAGCACACCAATAACCCAGCTGTTCCTAGGACCGTACGGTAGGCTGCCTGGTTCACTTCATGTCGTCGGTTTTGTTGGACGCCGCCTAAGTGGCTGCGCCTGCCCCGGCCTGAACGATGTCCTGTAGGAGTTTCTGGTAGAACGGCGAGTAGACCAGCTTGTTGAAGTTCACGAGGTGGCTCACTCTGATCCCGATATCCTCCAGCTCTTTGCTGATGGGAACCAGACCTCCGGGAACAGACGAGGACCCAGGACCCAGGTCCAGGAAGCCCAAGAGATAGGCCTGGATACGAGAATCTGGGCAAGAGTAAAAAAAGTTGAGAGTGAAAAGAATGACTATGGATTAAAGATTTCTGATTTATAAGTGCAACACACATGGAAGAGATTACACAAAATAAAAACACTGTAAATGTTTTCAATACCGCTTATACTGTACAGAAGCCTATCCCAGGGCACTCCAAGGCGGAGTACACCCTGGACATGGGACTATTGGATTTGGGAACACTAATTAGCCTACTTCGCATGTCTTTGGAGAAAACCTAACAAGGGTAATCCAGGAGGAAACCCACCAAGCACAGGGAGAACATGCGAAGTCCAGGCACAAAGATCTGGGACGGACATCAAACCAAAAACCATGTTGGTGACCCTTCATCCATTTTACGTTCAGTTTACTCAGATGGACCATGAACGCAATATTTAGCAGCATGTTGATGGTTCTGTTGTCTCTATGTAAAATACTTGCCAAAAAAATGCCAGTAATGTCTGGAACAATAAAGTAACATGTCCACCAAACTAAGGCTGGACAATACGATGTGGTCTAATGCTGGAGAAATACTAAGAAATAATCTGACTACATTATAACCGGGGCACGAATCATCCTCATACATTCTGTCTTCAATGCACTATGGTCACATCCTTCATTTATTGCATCCTCTTTTTACTAGTATTTGTGGGTTATATACCTGCTGGTTCATTCTCTCCATGACTACTTGCTGGTGCACCTTATGTACAGTTTCGTTCCCACCTGTACATACTGTACAATCATCATGCAGGTGTACATACTGTAGAAGCGGTATTTTTTTATATTCATATTATCTGATAGCATTTTCTACCTTTTTAATGCACCTTAAATTTGAGACAACTTTTATCTCATTAATGCACCTTAAATTGTTAACGGTGTTCATCAATGCACCTTAATTGTAAACATCTTCTCATTGCAATGCTTGCTTGCTGCTTACTTGCTGTATTTTCACTTTAGAAACAATGTGCACAATTTCCCTTTGGGATTAATAAAGTACTCTATCTATCCATCTATCTATCTATCTATCCTCATATATAGTTATTAAAATAATATTTATATAGTTTCTAAACAGACAGGCTTTATAATTATGTACAATCCAGGCAACAGCATTTCTTTATTTCTTTGCTTTTTCCTTTCCCTGTAAGGTCTTCTTGTGCCGAAACATATCACCCAAACTGAAAGAAACCTCCTTATGTAATCTAAATGTTACTCTAAATGAATAAAGCAATTACCGACGAGTTTACGGATTGGGTTGTCTTGGGACTTGACAGCTGCGATTTGGCCTTTTAGAGTGTTCTGTCTGTCTGGGTGAAAAGGTGAGAAGCCGTGCTGAGTCAGACATTCCCCCAGCTCCAAACACAGCTTCTCCCCGATGGCGGTGAACACCTCGTCTGCTTTAAAAGACCTGTAAAACACACACACACACACACACAAACACAAGAGGAAAAGTGTGATTTCTCTTGGGCATGTGATTGGAGAGAAGCAGAGCACACGTGACTCTCAGCATGCGGAGTCTTCTTACGGAGTGTGCATATCAGCCAGCAGGATCCTGACTGTGCTCTTCAGCTTGTCCATGAGGCCCGGCAGCCCCGAGATCGCCTCCCCCGCACTGTTGTACACGATCAGGAGCACAGACGCCACCAACGCCAAGCGCTCCAGCTCCAGCTGCATCTCCAGAAACCTGCCACGGTCCATCAGCACCGTCTACAGGAAACACAGAGACACAGAGAGAGAGAGTGTGTTGTAACAAGAGGATACAATTTCGAAAAAGACAGATTGTGAATGAGAGAAGAAAAGTAATAAAGGGGAGAGTCTCATTGGAGAAGAAGAAAAGGTTAATGGAGAAAAATTAATAGGAGCGGCAGACAGGATATAAGCAAGGGAGAGAAAGAATGTTATAAAAGATAAACAGACAAATAGATAGAGACAGACAGGTAGAAGAAACTGAAGTAAAGACCCATAAGAAGATAGAAAAGCAGACAGACACCTAGATATACTGAGACAGGTAGACAGACAGACAGATCAAACTCACAGATTAAAAAAAACCCACATATAAATAGAAAGTCAAAGAGATAGGTATATAAATACAGAAAAATAAATAAATAAAAAGACATATGTGCCTAGATGGATGGATAGAATAAATCGTTAGACAAAACAATAGGAAAGGAAGTCAAATAAATGGAAAAAAAGGAGCAAGACTGAAAAAAAAAAAACATGTAAGAAGTGTGTATGTGGGTTGTTAATGCGGTCAGCAGAACCGTCCAGCGTTCATGGCTCCTGGCCCACCTCGGGGAAAGTGTCCATGGTGTGGTCCCAGTGCAGCAGTCGTAAATAAGCCTGGTTGTGCACGTTCAGCAGCGGCCTCGAGGAGGAACCGGGTGAGCCCGAAGCGTCCCCTTCGGCACCCCTGAGCACCGAGTCCGCCGTCTCCTGGAGCCATTTCTGAGTGAAGTCCAGGGCATCTAACAAAACATGAGCAGACTAATATCAACCAGAGATGTTCATGCACTCTGAGCGTTACACTGTACTCTTATAATTCCTGTAAAGAAAGTAAAAATTTAAAAGTGATTAAAATTACACAATGTAAAATGTAACTAATATTTAAATTTATATTAAAGTCAAATTTACCTTAAGAAAAAAAAAAAAAAAGAATAAACTATAAACAACTTTTAATAAAAACCTAAAATCTAGAAATATGGAAAAGAAAACATAAAAAGAAATTCTTTATTCTTCTTTCACCAAGACAATTAGACAAAAACATGACATTCCTTCTTTATTAAAAGACATAATGTTCTATTCTATTCTTAACTGCTTATAGTTACTTATATTAATAACCAACGCCTCTCACTCGGCTGTTTTTTGAGTAACTCCTGAAACTTGTTCCTCTCGTACTCCACCGAGTGCTGCAGCAGGTGCGGCCGGAGGCTACTGACTGCAAAGTTGGCCATGTCGATCTTCATTTTGTCCAAGACTCCAAAAATAGACCTGCACAGATTATAGCTTTACTCCATAAACACTGAAATAGGATCAACACAAAGACAAAGACACCTTCGTCACTTCCTTAGACAACCACATTTTAGGACGAGGGGACTGAATATTCCCTCACCTAAAAAGGAGGACGATGTCCGTGATGTCCCGGAGCTTGCGGACTTCTTCGTCCCGGCACGGCGCACAGAAGGCGCCCATGGTGTTGATGATGAACTGGGCCACCTTGCCGATGTCCAGCGCTCCGTTCTCTGCCTGCTGCTGGATGAGCGTCAGGTCCAGCGCCTCCTCTATCTGTCCTTTTAAACGTGTCTGGTACGGCATCAGGAAGGACAACAGCGTCTAAAGTGGACAAACAGGACTGAGTTGCAATGGCAAGAAAAAATGTAGATAAATATGATGAGACCTAAGGGATGAGGTCTAATGGACATTATGGGAACTAAACATCCGTCATGCAAATAAACTCAGTTAGACATTTAGATGAAGAATTCATTTGACGGATCGGTTTAAAAGTCAGACTTGAGGCACTGTAACACCCATCAGTAACAATTGATTAAAGCTGAATTTATTAATATATGTATTGACTGAACCTCTGAATGCTTATGAATTTATGCATTATGACTTCGCCAAAATATAAACTGGTCGGTTTGTCCGTCATATTCTCTGCATATGCTATGCGCTTGCATCAAAGAAGATCGTTAGATAATGACAGTGTGGACATGGCACTTTTTTTTTTTTTTTTAGCTTGTTTCGCTAAATCATGTGCACTATTTAGTAAACGTTTTATAAATATCATGAGTGAATACATATATGTTTTCATCAGACTTTGTTACTATTCGAAATGTAGGATTATAGAGGGCACAATTTCCACCTCAAATGCAAAAATATATAAATGAAAAATTCATTTAAGCAAAACAAAACAAAAAAAAAAAAAAACATTTTGGATTCACAAATTTTCACCTTATGAACTGAAATTCTGCCAAAAAAAATAGCATCGACATACGAGTGAAAGAACCGAACGCCGGCGAAGTTGGGGAGCCAATCAAAACCTGTTTGCGTCAGTGGAAAACCAAGCGAAGCAAAAAAAAATTTTTTTTTTGGCATTTTGCGCAAGATTTAGTGAAGACAGCACCATGGGTCTCAGGAATATTAGCAAAGATAGTAGCAAGGAGAAAAGGGAGCCACTTTGAGTTTCGTTTTTTTTTTTTTAAACAGCCTGTGCCAAGAGGAATCATAAATTAAGTTTAAATTAAGTGATGTTTAATGTCTAGTTAATACATATTTTACTTAATTTACATTAAAAACGATAGTTTTTATATACAAAAATCTGATTGAAGTATTAGAAATAGGTTATATTTTTTGGGTGACATTCTTAACATATCTTTATTTCCTATGACAAAATGTGTTTCGCAATATGATTTTTTTTCACCTCAAGGACTCACCAGAATGTATTAAATTTATATGCCGAGGTCCCACTGTAATACAATTCATGATTCTTTAAGAGATTCGAGTTGCCGCTATAGTTTTGATGGTCTTACCTCTTTAATTTCCCCGACGAGTTTGATAGCATGCTCGTACACAGGCGGGTCGTCATTCAGCTGGGTTTCAAGATTATCCCAGAACGCTTTGTGCACAATTTCCTTAACTCGTTTCTCCAAGCTGCAATAAATAAATAAATACATATATTTGTTTTTAGTTTTGTGACTGAAAATGTCAGATAGTGCTTGGACATTTGAAGGACTTTACCTTCCTTCAGCAGGCTCAGTGGGCTTGATTTGGAAGCCACCGTTCACTACTATCTCATGAGCCAGCGCCATGTTAGTCACACCTTTAGCCGCCTCCATTAGCTCCTCCACAGACACGAACTTGGACGGGCTGGCTGTTAAGGCAATCAATCAAAGCAGTCAGACCTTTGGGATAAAATCTGAATCTTTTATATGCTGAAAATAGGGTGTGCAGGGAAAATCTTAATGTACAGTCAACATTAAGTGAATCAGAAATATAAACATGTTTGCTTATGCAATATTACTTCCTGGTTTGAAACTACCAAGACTTTTAAAAGTCTTAAGATAAAGACTGATCTCTGGTACCACAACACATACCAGCAAAGTGCACAGACTAATACCACGGTCAGCCATTTATTTCTCATACATTTATTTATACATCCTGATCATAGACAGGGATAGCAATTTTGGCACTATAACTCTTCTGAACTGCATTCAATTGCTCAGTGAGGCTTGAATTAATGTAATGCCTTCCTGTCTGGATATTCCACTAGATGCATTAACAAGCACCAGAATACAGCACCCAGAGTCTTTACAAGAACCCGGCAATATGAGTACATCACCCCTATCTTACCCACACTGCATTATCCACACTGACTTCCCACTGAAATTTTGGATTAATTTTAAAATACTACTATTGACCTAGAAAGCTCTGAATGGTTTTGCGCTGGATTTCCTGGATGAATGATCTGTCATACCAACTTCTATCAAAAGATGCAGCCTATTTGTTGGTACTTCGTATAATAATAACTACGGCAAAGACCAGAGTTTTTTTTTTTTTTTTACTACAAATCCCCACAGTTATAAATGAGACTTCCAGTGTTGAAGACTCAGGAAAGGAGTCTCTGTGTTTAAGTCTAGGTTGAAAACCTATTGGTTTAGTGAAGCCTTTCGTGAATATTCATAAGCTTAATACTAAATTAGATTCAGATTCATGGCTCTGGTCGCTCAGTCATCTTAAATGCGACAGCCACACAGTACACATACTCACTCAAGCGCAATCTAGCAGCCCGCTGACTAGTACAGTGAAGTCATCATTGTTCAGTTCACGTATGCACATTCCACTCCACTCTCCTTAACAAACTGTATTTGGTATATTAACAATGACTGGTCTTTTACACACACACATATATACATGAAGCGAACCCATTTGCAGCATAAATATACTGTACAAACAAGTATGCATGTGCTTTAAAGATTTGAGATCCCTTAAACAAAGGTGTGAGACATACCCAGTTTGAAAACCTGTACAGCAGGTGTTTGGTGTGTTAGAAGTACAGAAAAAGGCTAAACTGGTCTTACATGGAGGAGTGTGTCTGTGAGGACTCGGCGTGTTCGTTCTGATTCTTTTACGCAGCAGCTCTTCTGATGCATCTGACCGGCCTGTGGAATCTTCTGACACTTTTCCGTCGACCTTCTTTTCCTCCTCACTTGACGATTCATTGGGTTCTTTGGGCATCCTAGACAGGCCCACTGGGATCCAGACAAGGCAGGATCAGCTCAGATCTGCTTAGAGGACACACAGAAAGACATCTTGTGCACTTGATAATTGTAGAATTCTTAATAAAAGAATGTTGATGTAGGGGAATTCAGAAAACTTTAGGAGAAATAAAGGAAATCAACGATACATTCCGTGACCGGTATTGGCTACAAAAAGGCACAACACTGAAGAGAGAAATTACACCAAAACAACTGCACCGTACTGATGCCCTATCTTTAATTCATGCACAGACATTGTTTCCTGTTTATCGGTTTTCCCTATATTACACTCTAGGGAGATAAATATGGAAATCAAGGATTAAAATGAATGTGCCGGAAAAGCAAGAAAGACTGAACCGTTCAAGCTGTTGAAAATACTGGACCAATCAAAACTGATAAACAGAATTACAATTGCATCTAGAATGAAAAATGAAAAAGACACAGAAATCACATGTATGCTCATTACATCATTTTAAGAAAAGTCACAGAGAATAATACAAAGGGGCACTCAAGCAAAATAAACAGATTATTTTCAAACCAAATATGACCAAGTCTGTCATTGTTTTGTTTGTTTTATTAAAGGGGTCATCCAGTCCCATTTTTCATAAGTTAATATGAATATTTCATTTAGGGTCCTAATGAAAAGTTTGTAATATACTTTAATTAAAAAATTCTCAATGGTTGTGTAAAAAAACACTACTTTTACCTGGTAAAAAGTAGCTCTGTTCTCAGCAACCTATTTC
>JAQMYJ010000002.1:27418761-27442022 GCA_030014305.1 Clarias laeviceps | reverse complement strand
GATTCAATTAATTCCAGCAGGTTACTGTTTGATAACCTTAGATTCTTCTATAGGGTCTGCATACCAATTCACGTGTCCATTTTCCTTTTTCTTATAGTCTCATTAGCGCAGTAGGTAGCACGTCAGTCTCATAATCTGAAAGTCATGAGTTCGATCCTCACATGGGGCATGGGCAGCTAAAACCTGAATTAGTTTTGCAACGAGACGCAAGCTGAAGAATATAGCCATAGAAGCTGGCATGGTGTTAATAAAGAAAGAAGTTTCCTTTAATGATTCAAGTAATTCCAGCAGGTTACTGTTCGATTACCTGTGATTCTTCTATAAGGTCTGCATACCAATTCACATGTCCATTTTCCCCTTCCTTGTGACCCTGTTAGCACAGTTGATGCGTCAGTGTCTTAATCTGAAGGTCGTGAGCTGGATCCTCGCACAGAGCATGGGTAGTTAGGACCTGAAGCAAGTTATAATCTGAAGAAGTTTCCTGTCAGCGCAAGCTGAAAAAGTTTCCTGTAATGATTCAATTAATTCCAGCAGGTTACTTGCTTCTGACGCAAGCTGTAGAAGTTTCCTGTAACGATTCAATTAATTCCAGCAGGTTACTGTTTGATAACCTTTGATTCTTCTATAGGGTCTGCATACCAATTCACGTGTCCATTTTCCCATTTTCTTGAAGCCTCATTAGCGCAGCAGGTTGCGCGTCAGTCTCATAATCTGAAGGCCGAGAGTTCGATCCTCACATGGGGCATGGGCAGCGAGGATGTAACTCTGTCTTGCCAGCAGACGCAAGCTGTAGAATTTTCCTGTAACGATTCAATTAATTCCAGCAGGTCACTGTTTGATTACCTTAGATTCTTCTATAGGGTCTGCATACCAATTCACGTGTCCATTTTCCCTTTTCTTGTAGCCTCATTAGCGCAGTAGGTAGCGCGTCAGTCTCATAATCTGAAGGCCGTGAGTTCGATCCTCACATGGGGCATGGGCAGCTAAGACCTGAATTAGTTTTGCAACGAGACACACATTGAAGCAAGCTGAAGAATATAGCCATAGAAGCTGGCATGGTGTTAAGAAAGAAAGAAGTTTTCTTTAATGATTCAAGTAATTCCAGCAGGTTACTGTTCGATTAACTGTGATTCTTCTATAGGGTCTGCATACCAATTCATGTCTCCACTTTCTTTTTTTCATGTGGGCTCATTAGCGCAGTAGGTAGCGCGTCAGTCTCATTATCTGAAGGTCGTGTGTTCGATCCTCACACGGGGCATGGGCAGCGAGGATGTAACTCCGTCTTGCCAGCTGACGCAAGATGTAGAATTTTCCTGTAATGATTCAATTAATTCCAGCAGGTTACTGTTTGATTACCTTAGATTCTTCTATAGGGTCTGCATACCAATTCACATGTCCATTTTCCATTTTATTGTAGCCTCATTAGCGCTGTAGGTAGCGCGTCAGTCTCACAAGTTATTCTGGTAAGTTACTGTACAAGTAGGTGACCTTCCATTATAAGTTCTCCCTATTGATTCACATTGGCTCACCTTGACCTTTATTGGGTCCTTGTTAGCGCAGTAGGTAATGGTTTGTCTCATAATCTGAAGGTTGTGACTTTGATCTTCTCGTGGGTTTCTAGGATGCAAGTGCGTTTTGCCAGACACACACTGAGGAAAGTTGAAGACATTTCCTGTAAATATTCAAGTAATTAAATCAGGCAGAATTAAATAAACAATTTTTACCCGCTCTCAGTTTGTGCAAGTTGTGACCACAGCTTGTCGACGCACCCAGTTATGAAACCATCATGCTTTAGGCAGGGAATTATCCCATTTTATGGATGGTGTGCTTTTAATTTTGCCTTTCATGGCTTATAAAATTGTTTAATATCTGCTGAAGTGAATCAGTGAAGAAGCAAACAAAGACATCACCCCAAGACCCAACACCCCCCCTTCCCCCTCAGGTCATTTGTGATAGTAGCAAATTCTAACGGGATCATTTAATTCCTGCAAATGATTGATAACGGTGCAGGCTAAATGGACAAAAAGCCTTCCTTCTATTAAAGCATCAGGCAATGTAAAGACCTCCCACTTCAGTGAGAACACAGGGGACTAACCACAGGTCAGATTAAATAACTTGTATAATTCCATGCCAATGACAGTGCAATCTGTCCATTCAGTTTTATAGCTATGACCCCTATTACGGTCCCGGCCTGGCATTATTTTTACCTTGATGGGTTACAGAGGTTCATCCAGATCGGAGCCCCAATGCACAATGCACTGATGTTTGAAATGATTGAACTGTTTTATTGTATTAGATTTTTTTGCACAATTATCCTGCATTTCTGTGATTTTGCAGGTGCTCTGTTCAGCAACAAATGGAGTTTAGCGTTGATCATTCTGAGTCTGAGGTGGGTAGAGAAAAGTATTAGCTATCATACATGATTCACGTAAGTTCATATAATAAGCCATAGATATGTTCTTTTAAAAAAAAAAAAAAATAGATTGACCTGGAATGTCATAACTACGAACTGAAGTCATCAGACATTGTTCCTGATTCAGACAGCAGAATAATTTCAGTACAGCTTCTCGAATTTAAGACGTGTCTCCTTGAAGCAGTGGAGGAATTGCATATTCACAGGGTATGGCCCATGAGTCTTTACAGCATGTTCTTTCTTTTTGATCATTATTAATGAAATTGGTTTTTGGTAAGGTCTTAGAGTGACTCAGCATGCAGAAACTATAAAGCTCTGGTTGCTTCTCTAAAAGATTAGGCACATCTTAGATTTTTGATAATCTATATTTTTTGCATTAAAAATGAAAATGATTGAATTCCTTTCTCATACAAAGCAATATGCACAACATCTTAAACAGAGTTTTTTTTATTTATTTCTTTTTCTTCTGAGTTTTATGATATCTACAGATAGGAAGATGATTCCATGCAATAAATGTCATCATATTTTAAGATTGCAAGTCTGCCCATGCCCTTCAGTTATAGTTATAGTCGTAGTTATAGAACAGCTCTGTTCAGTTAAATATAGATAGAACAGAATAGCATAATGTGTTTGGGAGGGAGGTGGGGTCTTATTGGTTTTTGAATGAAGACAATTGCAACACCTTTTTCGTCCATTTGTACACGAGTGCATTTACATCAGCATGGGGTCATGCAAGCAGGACCTGCCACATTCATGTCTTCATGCTTGTAAAACAGATTTCCCTCAAGCAAGCACTTAAACACTGTCACTGTACACGTAAAGGTTGTAGGACCAAAACTAAGCATCGGATCGCTCTCCTTTTTATTGTTATTATCGTGCTGTTAGGGAACAAAGGCATTAAATCAGTCCGCTCCTCAGGCATGCCATTAAACTAACACTTTGTAGTTCTCTGGTTTATTGGGCTGAAGGTTGAGGCAGAGGACGGCTGTCAGGTTCGTCTTACTCGGCTGTATAACATTGTGCATCTTTTAATGTAAATTAAGTACTTCTTTTTTTTTGATGGTACAAATATAAGCAGAAATTCAACTTGGATCATTTAATCTGTTTGAATAATAATCTGCCATGAGTACACTTTTTTTGTCCTAAGAATTCTGTACAGTTAGTTCTTTTTAGTTTGGTTTATAGTATTAAGTTTTACAAACCCTTTCATATATTTTCAGCTTATAAATCCGCTCTTCTCCTTTTAAGATTTACTCCGATGAACAAATTTAATGTCCTCTCTCTCTCTCTCTCTCTCTCTCTCTCTCTTTCTTTTTTTTCCTGGCCAAAATCTCCAGTGAATTTATTAGCTTTACCTGGTGTGTATTTTCAAGTATGCGCTATGGCTGTAACACACTTTAATGGGAACATATAAATAAACTCCTACATCCATATAAAAAGTGACCGTGTAGAAAGCCATTGACTTCTACCTTTCCTGTAGGAGGATGAGGAAGTCTTTGTGCTAATATCTCCTCTTTAATGCACCGCTGGTTTCCCAAACATGCCGCACAAGCCATTAAAATGTGATTTGTGTATATCTTGTTTCTTTTTTAAAAAAGAGTATTGTGTAAAACGTAAGGTTTATTGTAAATATTGGCAATTTCCAGTTACAAAGGTTTTTTATAAATTGAGAACCTCCATGTGTGAACGGTTGCAGGATGCTGAAACACGTCACGAGGCTCAGATCTGTACACTCTTCCTGGAGAAGCAAGAACTAGAATGGCAAAAGGTGTGTATTTCATACATGAGTCTGAATTGCATTTTTTAAGGCTTTGATATTTTAAAATGTTTCATAATATTTTTAGGAGTCACTACAAAATCAGATCAACAGGATGACGAAAGAGCAATCCGAATCTCTTGACGCTGTTAAAAAGCAGGTCTGTCAGCCTTTTTTCTAAACAATTTAAAGATTTCAGCTAATATAATGCTTTTATTTATATATATATATATATATATATATATATATATATATACATACTGTATATATATATATATATATATATATATATACACTGTATATATATACTAAAAGAGTAAATACAATTTTAAGTTTCAGGCTCAGATTCAAGGAATAGAAGCGGACAAGGTAGGTTTTCTTCACCCCCCCCCCAATCTAAAGCTTATGTTAATGTAGTACGGAATAGTATGTAGTAATATGCAAATGTGACTAATGATGTGCTAATGGATTTGCAAGGGCAAACATCAACTAAGTGCTGAATTAAAGGACAAAGAGATTACCAGCCTGAAGGAGGAGCTGAAGTCACTGCAGGTACATGCAAGATATCTGCAGAAGCAGTCATGCTTTTCTATTTTGTACCCTTGAAACTTTTTTTATTTTTTCACCTTATCTGTGAAGAAAGACTGCATTTCATGGCTTACCTTTCGAGTGGGGGTCCATTTGGTAGTTTTTCAGAGAAATTACACACTATTGGTGATGGATGCAGTCTTCAGTGTTTAGTGCACTCTTTGTTCAAGCACCGATTAATAGATAATGATGCTTGTTTTGTGTTTGGTAGTATTGTGCGACTGTTTTAATGAAATTTATAATGATGTAGTAAGGGTGTTGGGCCGCCCCATTGTTGCAGAACAGTTTTAACGCATCGTGGTATTGATTCCGCAAATCTGTAGACCTGTACTGGAGCAAAAAACATTGTTTTTTCAAAGGACTTTCCTTAAGTTGGAGATTATGCTGGTGTAGAACATTAGACCATTAGTCCCGATGAAGGTGTTGTAGCCATCCATTTCACAGATTGATGTGCTGCTTTTCAGTTCTGCAGGTTTGTAAAGAGTGCTTATTTGAGTTACCATAGATATCCTGTCAGCACAGACCAGTCTAGTCATTCTCCTCTGATCACTCTCATTAACAAAGTATTTCAGCCAGCAGAGCCTATGCACAAAGAATTTTTTTCTTTTTTATTATTATACTGTTCACATTCTAGAGACTGTTGTGTGTGAAATTCCCAGGAGATCAAGAGTTTCCTGAAATCACACTTTGCTTTTCTTTATTCTAATGCCTAATGATCAAAGCTCTCGATCTGTATCAGTATGATTTGATGCACAGTGCTGTTGCCACATAATGTAACGATGTGATTTTAATAAAGTGAACGGTAAGTGGGTGACAACAGAAGGAATAACCGTGTACAGTATATTGTATGTATAGCTAAGTTCACTTAGAGGTCAAAATGCACTCACTCAAACTTTTTTCTTTTATTACTGTTTTCCAGTTGTTCAAGTACAGTTTGGAGAAGAAACTAAGAGAGCTGGTAAGGGTTTACAATTATATAAATTGTTGACAGAGGCGAGTGGGAGAGGGAGAAATTAAAGAGGAGGATGTGGGGAGGAGAGAGTGGCTCATCACAAGTAACGGATAGGGAGTGTGTGTGACACTTGAGCTGCCAGTGCAGCGGAGAAAATACCACCATTAAAATATTTTATATCAGAGCTTCGCTCTGCTTAACCTTTCAGGTGACAGAGAGAAAATCTGTTTGATACAGACAATCAGAATGTAACGATAGAAAGTGGGTGGGGTGGAGGGGGTTTTCATAAAAGTCCCTCAGGCATGTGTATAAATGAAAACCTTATCTGGCAGGGAGGAGATAAACTCAACCAAGATGTTAAACAAAGGTCTTCTGCCCCAGAAAGCAACCCCACTGCGGTGCTTAATGATTTAGATCCTTTGTAAATGTCTTTAAAAAAATATAGAGAGGAAAGATCCCGGTTTTGATCTGAGATGCTATTGTTAGAGGTTTTTTCTTTTTTTAATGAAGAGCAATTTCGCCAAAAGGGGGAGTAAGAGTGCAAAGTCTTTACAGGAGCAGAAGGTGCAGCTGCAGGCTCAGGCGAAGGACAGCCACCTGAATCAGCTGGGAGACGTGAAGAAGCGTTTCAGAACGATATCAAGGCAGTGTGCTGTGGTCAGACAGGCCCATGAGGCTCTGGAGCAGAATGGTAGGCCAGATGCTAGAGAGAAGAAGTCCATTACACTCAAATGCAGCATTCATGTCACTCCAAAACATGTTATACCACAGTGCTGTTGAAATCGTCAGTCCGATCCGTCAGTTATTATATCATCCCAACGGGGTATATATTAATGATATTGTTACATATCTATATACTGTATTTCTATATGTATTCTCTATTTATATTTATATGGTTATATAAGTCCCTAGTAGTACCATGGGATTAATTTAATCCTTAAATTATTTAACTGGAAAATGTATACGGATTTAAAATCATTGCTCAGCCCTCCTGTCTGTAAGGAAATATTTACACTTTATGAAGGTGGCTTAGTGCTAAGCACTGTCCTTTCACACCTTCAGGATTGGGGGTTTTAGAGTCTGTCATAGGTCGAGTCTGTGTCCTTTGTGGGCTTCCTTTAGGGACTCAGATTTCCTCCCAGTCTAAAGGCATGTGCTGTAGGCTGATCGGCATAGTGTGTGAGCGGGTGTGTGCGTTTTTCCCTTTGCACTAGACATGGGAAAACATTGATTCAGTTAAATATCGTGATTCTTTTGTGTGGCAGTTCATGTATCTCCACACTGACTCCAGAATCGATTTTTTTAAATGTATTTTTAATTCATGTATGTTTGCATTTAAGGTTGTAAAGTGTAGTTTCTCTATAATCCTTTATTCAGGGTCACGAGGGGCCTGGAACCTATCCCAGGAGACTTAGGGCAGAAGGCAGGGTACACACTGGACAAGGTGCCAATCCATTGCAGGGCACACACACATACTACAGGCAATTTTTTTGGGAATGCCAATTAGCTAATCTGCTAATTTTTAGACAATGGGAGGAAACCAGAGCACCCTGAGGAAACACACCAAGCACAGGGGGAACATGTAAACTCCATGCACACAGAGACTGGAAATGAGCCTGGCCAGGAATCAAACCTGGACGTACAAGGTGACAGTGCTAACCACTCCACCACCGTGCCGCCCATAAACGATTCACACAACACAATATCCCATGTAGTTGGAGCACAATATTTGAGTTTGCTTAGAAAACAGTCGTGAAACTTACACAATAGCAATACAAAATACGAATCGATACCTAGGTATCCTAATATTATTGGGTAATCCTTGGTGATTCCTATCCCTAGTAGGTGAACAGAGTACAAATCTCCCAAGGTACTTTACTAGCCTATTAATTGCATTTAGTTACAAGAAATTAAACAGGGGCTTCTGCATGAAGAATCATCATTTTTAGAATTTTCATGAAGAATCGATATCTAATTTTCATAATATCTTTTTGTTAATCTTTAATATCTTATTAAAGATTTTAAAAATAATAATTGCAAAGGTGTAAAATTTGTAATGTTGTATAAGAGGAGTAAAACACTCTGCTTCAAACTACCCTTGATTATTTTACTAAAACAACCCACCCCGTGTCTATTATGCCTCAGTTATATGAAAATGGCAGATGTAACAGTAATTTTTTTTTAGCTGAACAGGGGGGATATATGTAAGTTTTGGAACGTTTTCTATTGTGTGTTTGTGTAGGTAGTGTATTCTCAGCCTTCTGTCTGCCGATTGAGAATATTCATTGTGCAGTAATTCATTCTACAGTATAGGAATTAAAAAAAGCCTGGTCTTCATACTGAGTTTTTGGGTGACGTTTTTAAGCTGTTTATGTTGAATCCCAGATTAAAGCTCAGTTTAATTGGCCGTCATTTTGAAACATGAGATCTCAGCCAGTTTTGCGGGGATGAATCCAGGATAAAATTCCTGTCTACTTGATAGTTATTTATGATATATAGATATAACACCACATCCTAGATGAAATTTATTAATTTATAAACGTCTGCACTAGTGATATTGAGAGTCTGCATATTAAAGGTAATCGTTCCTGTCTGGTATTTAGTCAAGTCCTGTTTAAATAGTGTTTATGTTAAATGGATGGTATCATAAACATTATTATCTGCTTCTTCTAAACAACAGTATCAGTATTTATGTAAAGCAGTCATGGTTTTAAAGGCAACCAGTGGTTTAAGGGAGATTTCTCTTCTACAGACTGTATGGTCTGTTTCAGTACTGTATGTGTCTCATTAGCGCAGTTGAAAAATGCAACTGAGTGCTAATGAAGTTATAATGTGCATAAACCTCATTTTGTATTTTTTATAAGTCGAAGAGGCAATGCGGATTAACAAGAAACTCGTTTCCATCAACACAAAACAAGAATCTACAATTGCTGCCCTAAAAAAGGTTATGCTTTAATATGTTTAATATATATATTCTTTTTTTATTGGCTTAATATTTCCATAAATAAATTATTTATATGCAAATACAGATTCTTATATTTATTTCTGTGATTTTGGCCATGTGAGAAAAAAGTCTAAAACCATAGTGTATGCCTAAAATAATAATAATGATAATAATAATTTGATCTGCCATTGTCCAAAGTAACCTTCAGGTCTTAATAAATATGCACTAGGGGCGTTCATGTCAAACTAGGACTTATACAGAATAGCAGGACACAGTAATGAGACTAAAACATCTCTTTATTTTTCTATATAATCCCCTGCTACACTAATGCACTTATTGCATCGTTTCACTAGTGCTTCGATACCGTTATGGTAGAAAGCTTTCTCAGAATGCCAGAGCCATGATCGGACTGCCTGTTTCACATCTGAACCCCTTGCCTCCCAGGAACTGCATTACATGTTTCCCCAAACATGTGGAAATGGCTTGGAGCGGGGTCAGGACTGTACGGGGAATGTGCCAATAACTCCCAGCCAAGTTCCTGTAATGTGCAAGTGGTGTTGGTGAATGATTGTGTGTACAGTTCCCACAAACAGATGCGTCTCTTCCGCAAGTTGACAACAAGTTATCCACTGATTTTCAAGTATCATGTGCTCCACTTGCTGAATGTTCACGGGGTTTACTGCAGTTGGCTCAGAGCCGCCCCGGCTGGGATCGTCATACACAGATGTACGCCTTTCTTTAAAATATTTGTCCAGTAAAGTCCAGTAAGCAGCATTAACACAGTTATTAGTTTACGTAAGTCCGCCATTGTGCAAAATATCCTCATGAACAAAGCTGATGTCAAATCAAAATGACTGGAACACAGACAATGACAACATCAGCACACAAGGTGACGTTACAGCCAAAAATCTCAGTTTTTGAGTTTTGGAAAATCTTCACAAAAGCTCAGTTTCCAGCGACAAAAACTGCATTTGCATGTGAATGAAAGGCCAAAACGCAGAGAAAAATATAAATTTTTTTTAAATACCCAGCTATGTGTGGACATAGCCCAAGTGTCTCATCACTATATTGTGCTTGAAGTTTCTGTAAATGTTATTCACTTGTACTTTCAACAAGAAATTTCTTCACAAGTCCAGGTTTGACATGAACACCCCTCGTAACTTGATGCAAGAAGATAAAAGATAAAGCTCTCTCAAAAGCAACAATTAAAACAAACAAAAATGTATATTTTAAAATTCTAAGGCGATCAGTGGAGTCTGACACAAAACCATTTTTTTATTAGGATGTGGAGAGGCTGAACAGTGAGCTGGTAAAAAGCAAAGTCGTGTCCATCTACAGCTCTGGAGACGAAAGTGCTAATTACCTGCTAAAAAATCAACAGCTGCAGGAACTTAAACAAAGGCTGATAATGGTACATTAAAAAATATTCTCTTAATATGGCAAGATTAAAGTAAGTGTGTGTCACTGTAGAGTTACAGTAGATGGATCTGTGTTTGTAGGAAACCGAACTGAATAAGAAGTACAGGAATGAAATTGCTGTAGAAAGAGCCGAGAAGCAGGTATGTTTATTAGCACTGAATTTTTGGCTACTGTTTTTCCAGGTGCAATATTTGAAAAGTATAATTTAAGTTCAAGCCACAGAGAATGTTTTTACTCTTATAGGTTTAAGATTTTCTACTGCTAAAAAAATTGCAGTGGTAACATTTCATAGTAATCCTGGCCTTAAGCCGGTAATACATCTCACTCAGTGGGCTTTGTGTATGTATCTTTGTCTGTGTGTATGTGTGTGTGTGTGTGTGTGTGTGTGTATCTTTGTATGTGTGTGTCTATGTCTGTCTCTGTGTCAGGAGCTTATGAGCTCCCTTCAGCATGCCCAGTGCTTGCTGCAGACTCAAACACAGGCTGTGATCCGAACCGAGCAACAGCTCCTCAAACACACAGAGGAGTACCAGGTTAGTCTGTCATCCAGCATCATCAGTTGAGTTAAAAAAAAAAAAAAAAAACATTAGTGTGCTATTACAAAGACAATAGAGTGATCCAAAAAATTCACCTAAAAACATCATGTCAGTTCCAGGAGCTAAGAGAGCACCTGGTACTCTGGTGGACCTCTAAACGCTGTGAATTCACCCAAATTTCACCTAAATGAGTACGGGTTCTCGGTTTAGTCGGGTTCCTCTCAAGGTTTCTTCCTATTACTAAGTCAGGGAGGTTTTCCGTGCCACAGTCCCCCTCGGCTTGCTCATCAGGGACAATCTGATAATTATGATTTATATATGTTTCCTAATTGAAGTTAATTGAATTTAATTGAGGGGGCCAATATTTCTGGTTTCGACTGTGAACTCAGACGAGTTGCGTTTAAAACAAAAGGTAACTCAGATAGAAAATAAAAATTATTCAAGAAGTAGAATACCTGAATCAGTGCAGATGGAAACCATCTGATCTTTAATCTGAAATATTTTCTTAAAATAATGTCAACAGTTCAAAATAACCTGAGATCAGAAATAAATTTGATTTATTCTGTGTTTCAAAATAAGATCAGAAATAAATCACATTTAGGAAGAACAACTTGCAACCCAATACTGGTAAGGATGTTTATTGTCCATTTATGGATCCTGCTGTTTTATAGGCTCCAGGCCTCCGTTTAATTCTCATATTTATTCATTGATTAAAACCAGTATTAACGTGACAAAACCCTGCTGATTTGTATGAGCGTCCCAGTCTGTTTAGAACCCTCGGTCCAGGTTGAATAAACACATAAAAATTTACAATTGCATTAAAAATTTTCCGGGTGATTAATTTCATTGCAGGTCCTTAAACGAGAACATGAAATGGTCCGAGAGAGGAGTAAAGAAAAAGAGGACAGACTTGCGCACTTGATCGATGACTACAAACATTCCAAAATCGCTGCGGAAAAAGAGGTAGTTCTGCGAAATGCTTTATTGTTCTATCAAAAAGAAGGTCAAGTCTTGACTAAAATAAAGTAAAAAAGAAAAAGAAAAAAAAGCATGGAACAAGTACTAACTGCTCTGTGACTGTGTGTACGTACTGAGCTGAAAAGCCTACAGTAGATTCTGCATAAAACAGGAATGTTTTAGATTTTATGAAAGGATCATCATTTTTATTTAGAAGAATACCATAGGAAATGTGGTTGTGGTATTTGTGGTGTTGTCAAATAGATGCAGAGTCTGCATGCAAAGATGCAGGTTGATCAGGAAGAACTGAAAGCTGTTAAAAAGGCATATAATCATCTCCATGAGAAACACCAACAACTGTCCTCTTGTATAACACACCAAGAAAGACATATGGAGGGCTTAGAGGTATGAATGTTATTAATTAAACACTTCGTTTGCCTTTGGAGAATTTATGAAGCTTTAATGCTGACATTAAAACAAAGACTCACATTTATCTAACTATACTCAACACAAAAGTTCTTAGAATTAAAATATCTAGATTAATTATTTATTTGTGATGTTTATTGATTGGTCAGAAGGTTATGATTCAGAATCAGTACAGTATTAATACAATACTCCTGTTTCTGTAATAATAAACATTTTTAAAAATATGCTAATAAATGTGTACCTGACCTCAGTTGATCCGTATGGATCTCCCGTGATTACCCAGTGAAGAAAACAAGTTTTCTTTGATGAAAAAAAAACCAGACCAAATAATAACTTTACGCTATAAATTACTTTAAACTAGAGGAGGCTAATATAATGCACTATATGACCATATTGTAATTTATAGAACAAAAACCATGATATGATCAAAACCATGAGTTTTGTCATTTGTTGCATCCCCTAGCTGTTAAACAAAGAAAAAAACGTGAAGTTGTTATGATGTTTAAGATGTTTATTTAACAAATCTCACTAGTCACTTAAGAGTCTTGAAGACACTTTCTGCTAACGCGGCAGCATGCTTTTCGTGTCTTTTGAATGTAAAGAGAGGCTGGTGAGGACATTACTTTTTATAGCTCCTATAGCTTATCATCGCCTTAAATATAGCACTAAATGTAAAAAAAACTAAAAACATTGTTATTAAAAAATAAATAATAAAAAAAAGAAATAAATCACTGGCAAATTGCTTTGTAAAAGATGAGTAAATCTCTTCAGGGCATCATTTCACGGCGTGCTACATACGGAGTATGGCTTCATTATGTATGGACTCACTATACTGTTTTATTTCAGACCGGCCTAAAGGATGACTTTGACATCCAAACAAACTCTCTTACCAGCCTAAACCGTGATATGGATGTGTACAAGGATACATCTTTAGATGGAGAAGCCCGTCAAACCAGTTCTCAAAATAATTGTGAGAAAATGAGACATTGCAAAGAAGATGAAGACATTCCAGGTGAGAGGAATGCAGGCTTCTGTTCTCCAGCCAAGCCAGCGCCGTTTAAACTAATATTTTTGCACAGAATGATGTGATGCAGAGGGAGTTGGGTTCTTCGGTTGACAGAATATCTTTATCAAGAAAGCTTACCTGTACTTATTATTTTTCAATCCGTAATGATGCATGAATTTAATTTCCTCATGTAGATGAAAGCACTGCCGAGTGTCAAGAAGCGGCACTAGGCAGAGAAAACGACGAGGTTAATGTTCGTTCACAGACTGATCGAACAACGCTGGCGCTTCCACCTTCAGGAGGCCTTGATGCTTTGGCTCCAGATCAGTCAGAGACAAGTGAGAGAGTCGGTGGAACTGATGTGACAAATCAGCAGATAAATCCAGCTGTCAAACAAGAATCGAGTGTCAGTGAAAGCACACCAGTGTTAGATAATGTTCACCCTTCAAATGCAGTACAAAGTTATACAGAAAGCTGCCTCGCTAAGCTATCAGAACCCCAAACCAGGTCTGTTTATGGTGTGGCCAGTGACCCAGTGATGTCTGAACCCAGGGTTACGCCAACAGAGAAGAGGCTGTGTGTCCATGAAAAACGAGAGTGCCAGACGCCAGATAAACACACATCCGAGACATCTCAGGACGCTAACTCGAAAGGAGCTGAGACTCAGACTGGAGCACCTGAGATAAAAAAGGCTCTGAATGCCTCACCAAATAGAGATAATAAACCATGTGTGAATGAACCAGTCATTGTTGTGGAAGAAGATACAGAATCAGCACAAACTGCTAACAAGTGTCTTATGAAGTACAGACAATTAGGTCTATGCAATTCAAGTCCACAGAAACAAATCCTTCCTAAGGAGTCAGACGGTTCTTGTGTTGCCCAAATTTCTGACAAATCTTTTAGTGACCTGCAAGGAAATCCTGATCAACAGGACACCTTGGAAGATATAAACAGCAACACCGGGGTCAAAGAGGCGAAATGTATCCCAGAAACGGAGTTGAACCCCATTTCCTGTCCTGTTGAATCATCTTCTCAATGCACCGTGTTTATCACAGCTAATACAGCAGAAGCTCTAGATGGAAATAAACCAGACAATATCTGTACTTACGCTTTATCTGCACAGAACCATGAGCAAAATGCGGAAGCTTTTCCAGATCCCCAGATCTCAATCCCCCAGGAAGATTCTGTGTACACTGATACCAAATTAAATGAACATCTTAATAATGATGAAAAGAAAATTATTGGCATAGGATCAGGTTATAGTGACGAAAGCGAAAGATATGGATCATCTTTTGGATTGGACGTGTCATTGACAGAAACATCACACGCACAACTGACATCACAAACTGGCACGGTGACGCAAACAAACAAATCTTCATCACCCTCAAGAGGGCTTGTTTCTGAGAAATCTGTGCTGCCCTCTGGCTTCCAGGACCTCCTTAGATCATGGCGTACCCCTGTTTTTCCGAAGTCCACACCAAGAAGCCGAGGTACTGTATCTTGTTGTTTAGTTACAAATAGAGCCATTAAAATAGCATTAATCTTCTGTGAACAGTCTGTTCTTCATGTCATTCAGGTGGATCTTTTGACAAAGCGAATGCTTCAGACATCCAGAAACTTGATCGCTACAGCGAATGGAATGCGATAAAAGAGACATTTTATGAAATCTCTGCTGAAAAGGTAATTTTTACAAACATGGATTGAGCAAAAAGGTCAAGGAGAGTACGAGTGGTACACAAAATGGTACACAAAATGTGTTTAAAATGACTCTCATTCCCAAAAGTATTTAAGTCTGTATTTTTCTCAATGAAAGGTTGATTGGAAACAAGAGGAAAACATCACAGATTATAAATCAGTGACACGTCTGTAAGGAATTTGAGCGTCAATGTGGAGAGACAATGAAATCTAATCTGTCTTTAACTAACGTTTTAGACAATTCATCTGTATCCCGTTCTTCGAAGTTAAGCCAGCTTCTTTGAGGATCACGCCATTTTAAAAATATATATTTAAGAGAATGGAAAAGAGCAGGAAAGATATTTTGATATACGTGATTGAAATATATGACTTTCATAAGCTGCTTTATACTGTAAGTTTCTGACTTGCCCTGAACTTTTACTACAGGCTTTACAGTCGTCTTACCTTAGAAGGTCATTCAAGCGTATATTATATTTGTTTGTACTATAAATTTGCTGCTGAATTACAAGCAGCCTGACTACCTCTCACTACCTCCAGTACTTATTGTCTCGTATTTTATTAGACCCAGGTGCTATACTGTGTAGAGAGGGTGACATAAATGCTGTTTTTATTTCTGGTATTACAACGGGTGGGCTTTTGAAAATTTTATTAGTGATTGCTGATGTCACTTGTCATTTTGAGAGCATAGGAAATGATACTAGAATTATGTTTTGCCTCGTTATCTATAGCATCATACAGTAACTCAGTACATCAGCTTAAAAGTGATCATGATGATTTTCATTCATTATATTACCCTAAATTGAAAAACTCACTATAAAAAGGCTCACTATCAGATGAGAATTATTTAAAGTCAGGATATTACACTTTTATATCTGTTTTTGTTTCTTTACACAGGAGAGCAGAATTCCCATCTCATTTGGTTCAGCTCAGTCAGGCAGCCCAGCGGCGTGCTCAGTGGGTAATGGGCTGAGACAGAACTGCACCGTTACTCCCCCTCCCAGACGGCACAGCTTGGGAAAAGTGTCTCAGGCCGTGTGTGAGGAAAGAACGCCCACGCCTCTTGAGAAACAGGACCATCAGACATTTGACATCAGGGCCCAGATCGCCAAGATCGAACAGTTCCTCTCTTCTGAAAGTTTCAGACCACAGAAAAGACGTAAAGTAGATGATGCTGAGCATTTCAAATGCTTTGATTAAAAGCATTATCTTTATTGTATTAAAATCTGCGATGTTTTAGAGCTTGAATGTGTGGCTGGTTGGGGTTTGTTTATTTATTTATTTTTTGTGTGTGTGTGTGTGTGTGTGTCAAAAATGTTTCTTATATGAAACATGACCCAGAACGATAGTTAACTCAAATGCATTTTAATCCTTGCTCCATGCTTTACCCTACTGATAAACAAGGTAAGCTGCTTCACATAAAACATGTTAATTACAGTTTTAAAGCCAATTAACACTAATTACCCCCTGGATGGCCTGTCTTTTCCTCTGAGGACATTTAATTTACCAAACACAAACTGCCACCAACTATAACTTGTGCTAATTAAAACATTCGAGTAACAGGAATCAATTAATGCACATTAACCCAAATTAACAAATGCAAATGATTCTCTCATTAAGTTTATGTTCGTAATAAGGAGGTTGTTTAGAACATATGGGCACATGTTAGGGCGATACAGATGACAAAATGTCTTGGCGCTTCTGGTCAAGTAGCGAGTTTATGTTGTAGAACAATTAGCAGATGTTAATGATCTTTTCAGTCGACATGAAAATCTGTAAACGAAAACCTATGAGTGTCATTATTGTAATATTTGTGTTTAGTTTGATAAGATTTAGAATGTACTGTACGTGTGTTAGTGCATGTGTTTGTTTTTTTTCTCATATATTCTATAGAACTGAAGCTGATGCTTGAATTTCGTTCTGTTTTATTGTTAGATAAATCAGACTTCATTTTTAAAATTAAAGCAGTTTAAAGGCCCCAACAAAATCATTCTCCTTAGAAGAAATAAAACCACACTGCAGAAAGAAAATGTGCACCTCCTGAGGATGGCACAAGGTCTCTCTCAGGTCTGGCTTAATACACTTACTCATTATTAATATGTCAAAATGTTAATGTCCTCATAAAGAAATCTGATGTGTTTTGAGGGTCTGTGCCAGCAGTGCTGACCCTTATCCTTAAAGGGAGTAGGCAATATGAAAAGTGTAATTTTAATACACAATCTGGAATATGAAGTGGCGGTCCTTTGAAACAGTCAATTACACTTGAGCGCGGGAGGGACCCCGGTGTTAATTACTAGTCGGTTTTATATAGAGTGTAAATAAAGAGCTTGCTGACATTCACATTCCATCACTATGTCCTGACTGCCACAGCAAATTAGCCTGGCCCTATGGGCTCCACTGGACCCTGAGCGTTCATTTAACACTAGAATAACACTCACTAACACGCTGGGTTAGAGGAGACGCTGATTAGATTCACGTTGAGATCTTTAAAGAGACTTGTCTTGATTGCGAATAAAAATATTTGACTATTGTTAAAAAGTACTTAATTATACTGAATGTGATTGCACACAGTTCATGTCAAGCCATCATATTTAAATGACTCCAATATTTGAGTCAGGTTTTAGTTTTAAGAATTTTAATAAACATTTGAAATGTTTTGTTTTGTAGTGTGATCCTTAACCATAATATGTCAAATAGTCGTAAGCCCGCAGCAGGGTTTTAATAGAACGCCCACAGCAATTGCTTTAGATACTAAGCAATTGTTAACTACCTTATGTTTCGTTTTGTTCCTTTGTCTAAAGTTTGCTCCTACATCTTTCTACATGGAGGAGGACACTCTTGTGTTGTGAATCACCTCCGCTTTAGCCTTCTCATCTTACCTCTTACTGAGAGACGAGAAGATAATGCCTGCCTGCCCAGTACTGTCAAAGGTCACCGCAGTTTAAAGTTCACCATCCACATCATTTATATGGCCCTAAATTAGCCCCAACCCGTAGTTCTGACTTTCTCTCTTTCACTCTCTACCTCTCTTTATCTCACACTTTTGACCAAGGATTCATCATATCACCTCTTCCAGCCAGAACCGTGAACAATGCTGAACGGACAATGCTTTTGATTGAGTTATGCTCCTCAAGGACCACCATGGGAGCGCCATACGTTTCTAATTCTGCGGAGGTTAGGAGCGATCACATGAGAACACGTTACTCCCCCGTACGTCTATATATCTGTGAGCGGCACATCGCGCTTCATAAAGGATGAACCATTTCAGCTGTTACTGAAAAGTAGTGCACCCCAAAGCCCCGTCTTAACCCGTGTGCTGTCCTGCATTATCCATGTCCCTGTTGACGTGTTGGGCCGTAAGTCTCGCACAGGGGGACACCCCAGCTCGATGATGGAGAGCGCTTGTGCACTCCAGGGGATCTTGTAAAACTGCCGTGCCCCTGATTTCCACTCTGAGCCCGGCCTCCACCCCGGCGCACTCTCCACTCTCGGCTTGCCCTAAATCACGGAGCGAGGATGACATGTTGAGATCCATTAAGCAACAAATGTATTTAGTTACTAACTTTTACAGGGTCAGAGAGATGGTCGAGGTCTTGGCGTTTTAAAGTAATGCGCTGTGGGGTACTGCAGTGTCACCTAATGAAGAGTAGGTGGCCTGTTCAATTACAAAAGAAAAAGATAGGGTTTTTTATTATTTGTTTTTTTTTTTAAGTCAAATAGCTGTTTCCCTTGTATATAGTCATAACCAGTCATAAGAGTGACATACTGTATGTTAAAAGGAGAGATATTTTTATCTCTGTGTGTTTATCATTCAAATGTTACTTTAGTTGTAATTAAATGTAGGTTGAATATTAGATTATTAAATGTAGGATTTCTATAGAGTAATCTATAGATTAAATAATTTTTTTCTGTAGTTCTTATGAATGTATTTTTATTTATTTTTTTTATCTGAAGTTGCTAAAAGTTTGGAAAGCAGCTGACCGTGGCTGTTCGTGCTCTCTTTGTCAGCAATTACTCATGAGCGAAACTTGCTGTTGTTTTTATCAGCATTGTTTTTAATAGTGATGTGATGGGTGTGTATGTGTGAGTTAGTCAGAGGGAATGAGATAGATATTGAGGCCACTACACAAGGCCTCAATGACACGCACCATTAATCTCACCCAGCTACCCTTAACTGCTTCTCACTTATGAAAAGAACATCTCAATTGTTTTCCCGAACCTTATCCATCTCTCTCTTTTTCTAGTGTTTTTTTTTTAAGCACATTTTTGTTTATGCTCCAGAATAATTGTCTTCAAGAGTTCTCTTAGTTAGCAGTTAATAGGAACGTGTCCTTCACAAGTGAATTGAAAATATCTTCGTAATTCCGGGAGCTGCACCAAAATGGTGCTTCCTTCATCGTCTGACCGACGGGGATGGTGCAAATTTCCTCTGCTTGTTGCTTTTTCTCATGCCATCTCACTTTTCCGTAATATATACTTCGAAAAGATACGCGTCTGAGTAAACCTCCGGTATGCTAGAGGATGAAACTCAAGGTCTTGAGAGTCTGGGGTTGATTTTATAGGACGGTTTTCTTTAAGAGTTCATCCCAGAGTGTCTGGTGCCATTGAGCAGGTGCCTTCCATCAGGATTTCAGCGTGACTCACAAAGCCGACATTAAAGCTCGTACTTGCTCCACTGGCTCGTATGCTGCTCATCAAAGTTGGCTGATTGTAGTAGTCTGAGTGACACTTTTTTCTTTGTGCTTACTCAAATAATAAGAGATGATCTCCTTCATTATAAATTTTAATATACGTCCTACAGTGTAGGCTACTCATTTATTTATCGATTTTTTTCCCCCATAGAAATACCAAGTGTTGTCATAGTCACCATATAAAGATGGAATTTTGCGCGTAAATCAACTTCTGAGATTTGAAACGGGGATGTGTATTTATCCCTTGCTGCCAGATTAACGACCAACAGTGCACCCTTTAATGACCTGTCAGATTGCAAGAAAAATGAGGTTACAGGTCATCAGATTGAAATCGGTTCCATTCCTGGCTTTCTGGTGCCAGTGCCTACATTTTTCCATTTCTCTTTAGCGATAACAAAATGACTGAGGTTTCCAACACAATTTATTTCGGTTGCGATTTGAATCAAGATTTAAAGACAATTTACAACTTCCTGTTAATCTGAAAGCGAGACTGCACTTTATTATTACAAAGACTTTTAAGACTCGCATTCATTTTGAGAAAAATACTGCAAAAATCTCCTCACTATAGAACATTCACTGACCAGAATTATTCGGATGAGACGAGATGAAAAGTAAATCTCTATTAAGTGGTCGCACAATCATCCGTTACAGTTACGTCATTAATTATCAGACAAGGAATGCGCAGACCTTTTCATCTTAATCTAGAGTCCAAGCCGGGCCAAGGCACAGCAGGAATTCAGATGATTTAGCTGCCTTTGACTTAATCAGTCTTAGGTGCATTACAATGGCAGTGCACATTGATGGATCACTTTCTAGTCACTGAGTGGTGTTTATATAGTATATATTCACTGACTGTCTCACCACGCTTCTTGGCTGAAAGAAAACGATAGTGACGCTTCAAGGGCCAAGGGGTCTCGTTTAAAGCCGGTCCTGGTGTGTTGGTTATTTTATATATCTGAACAGATGTATGTATTTATCATTTGAACAGTTAATCACTTTTAGACTCTAAAATAAACTGAAGAAAATGCTCCTAGATGTAATTGCATTGGATTTGGAAAAGCTCTTCCTGTTTTGTAAAAAAAAAAAAAAAAAGAGTACAAGAGTTTTTTTTTTTTTTTTCCATAGAATCTCAAAATGTCCAGTTGGAATTGTTTGTAAATGACAGGTTGCTGTTAATTACTACAGCAGCAGGGATGTAACCAAACTTGGTACAAGTATAAAATCTCTTACAAAAAATCTCTTACAAAATGCATGGCTGAACATTATATTGTGATACAACATACACTAGTATAACATAGCCTTACCACTCTGTTTACTTGTACAAACTTTACATGCTGAGTAACAACTATCTTTTCAAGAATCGCAAATGTCCAACTGGAAATCAGTCTGACTGACGTGTTACTGTTGAGTACAACATGAACATGAAGCTAACCACACATCCATTAAAGCCTGTTCTCTGTCAGTAAACGAATGCAGCCCTGTTGCAGTTTCTACAGATCCTGATTGAGGTCTTTAAAATAGTTTATAATGATATCCTCCAGTTCTGTCTTCCTTGTGGAAAGCCCCTCGTGAGCTGACCAGCCGGTGAACCCAGACACCGCCAGAGACATCACTTTTCAAGTAACTGTACTCTTGTTAGTTTTGTTGCCAAATGATCTGGCAAGACAGGCCTTTATAAACTTCCCAGCACTAAAATGTCTCTATTAGCACTTTTAACTGCTGAGCTTTAAAGATGGTGTCAAGTGTTAAGAACACGATGACGCAAAGGTACAAAATGTCTCCGTGGAATACAGCTGAAACGACAGTGATGCGGCGTGGCGTACCACACACAATAACACTTGCTGCACACTCACCTGACACTGTGGTATCGCCAGTTGAGTCATTGTTCTAAGAAACAACAAGCCTTACGTCTCGCACTGCTGTGACCTCTTGTCCTCGCTGCTGATATACTCAGTTTAAACACTGTAACCTTTTTTTGCCTTTTTATCAAAGCAACCCGTTCTCTGCATTTATTATTTCCAGATTCTGATCCCACCGCGGTGTTCGGGCCTGACATGTAGCTCCGCTCAGTCGTGGAGTTCAGCTCTCAGGATCTGGCAGGAGATAAGCACTTTGTAGTGATTTACAGGCCTGGTATTTGATTCCTACTAAACCGATGCTGTAGCATTCAAACACTGAGATACTATCTTTGAAGAAATGTCCTGACCAAACATAATTTCTGCTCTCTCCTGGAGCCTGGCCAGGCCCTCGAAAGTTTTTCCTCCTCATAAACTCAAGTGGAGACTGAAAAATTTCATCTCCCAAGATTGATAGTGTGTGCTTAGGATATAGAAGTCTCAGTTTTTATTATACGAGGACTCTATTTCTCTAAGTGTTCCATTGTGTGCTATTTGTAGAACAACGTATATAAAGCTTTCACCGTGCACAGAGAGTCCAAAACTATCACAGTGCACTTAAAACACAAGTATATATGGATTATGTATAGAAGTAATACATAACTGCTGCTTTAGTTGTCATGAAACGGTGCCAGATGTAACCGCACGTCTGAGGGATGAGCCTAGTACCCAGCGTCCTTGTGCTTTTTAATTAAGTCGAAGGGTGAATGTTTTTATTCCCACACGTGTTCAAGGATTTGTGCTGTGCATACCATAGGGCATTAATGAACGGTTCCGCAGCTGGTGGTACCACTCCGATACCCTTCAGCCTGCACTCTCTCCCAGACTCTCTGTTTAAGTAATGCTGGACGGCAGCCCATATCCGCCTGAATTTCTTCATATTTAGGCGTTTGAAGGTGAGCCAGTGTTTTAAATACTTCAGTGGATCTCAGACAATTCTTGGGCTTTGCCTTATCTACCATTCTTCACAAATCTACTACCACCTGCACATTATTTTAAGAGCATCTCAGAGCACAGCAAGGCCAAGTTCCAGTCAAAGATGGGAATAAAAAAAAGCAAAACTGTTAAACCTGGGATAGTGCACGAAAATTCTTGCTAAAAGTTTGTCAGGATGCAAGGCCAGAGGTTATATTATGATACAGTACACTGTGGATTATTGCTGATTTTTGTGGAATAAAAACTGAATTCGGAAAATAATTTTTTTACAGTCTACACTTTCCATTATTTTTCACTCACAAATTATTTGTGCTGTCTCCAGTTCCCTGGAAGTCTTGATCAGCAAGAAAGTAGTCTTGATCAGCAATTACACTCTTGAGAAAGAGACATTTATTTAGTCAAACTCTAAGAAATGTTAAAATATATTATCATGTAATTCATATACTCACTACATTATAATTAATAGTGGCATGCATTCAATGAGATTTTTCCTTTTTTGCTTTAATGCCCAAGACTAATTAGCTTTCACAGAACAGTTTTATTCATTCTTCAGTATTCACTTTATTCTGGTTATGGTGGATCCGAAGCCGCACCCCAGAACACTTTGCAAAAGAAGGTAGAATTCACCCAGGATTGCACCCCAAATACGTGGACATCTGTTAACATACTCATTCAGACCTATGAGGGTGATCAAGTGTTTCTAGTTCATCTATGTGCAATAAGAGAAAACCGGAGAAACCAGAGGGCACTTGTATGAACATGAAGAGAATGTGTAAAACTCAATACAGAAAGTAACATAGACTGTTGCCACAATTAGGTTTCAACTTTAGAGTTCTAGGTAATCCAAAAACTTTACTCAGAAGCTTTCGTTTACAAAATTAGCTTTTTTTTGTTACTTTGTAACATTGTAACATTTGTAACACTATCTGTATACACGTCCAGGGACACCATTCAAGGAATATTGTGAAAGAAATTGTCACACACACTCGTAAAGCGACCGGCACTAGGACCCGGAAGTAGTACGGTCGCGAACCAGGAAGTATAAAAGGA
>JAQMYJ010000002.1:27390808-27416340 GCA_030014305.1 Clarias laeviceps | reverse complement strand
TTCTGTCTCTCACTGTGGAAATGCACCTATGCTGAAAATTGTAGACCCCTCCATGATTTCTAAATAAGAGAACTTGCTTAATTGACCTATAAATACTTATTGACCTCACTGTATATATATTACAGCTTGTCATAATCAATAATCAAGAACAGATCAACTTTATGGTGATATTCCACTAAATCTTCTCAATTTAGTAAAGCAGTTTTCTAGTTCAACAGCTGCTTGCTTGTGTTACGGTAAAGGGGCTAAAGGAATTTGTCTCGCAGTATCTTTACTTCAAGGCCACTTCTCTTGCTCTGTCTTTCTCCACTTGTGATGATGAATCTATTTGCAACTTCCCGAAGACTGAAAGATGCTCCTCCAGACACTTGCACCATGTTTTCAGTTGCACATGTGTGTATGGGTATGTATGTGTGAGACAGGGTAGGGCCAGTCATGAATGGTGAACCCTCAGTATCAGCAGATAAAACAGAGATGGAGACCTCCTGGGTTTCAGTTGCTGAACAAAAACGCTCTTCTTCTTTGCTTGTAGTATCAGAGACCCCTGGTTTATCTAGTTTGTCCATTCTCAGAGCTTTGAAGGATACTGAAACAGGCGACTAACATAAACCAGTAGGGACTGATTGGGATTTTGGGGGTAATTTACAGGTCTGCATATACTGTATAGGTGTGCATAAGTGTCAGGGTGTTTGAAAGTGTGTGAGTGTGTGTATGTGTCTTCTTTTTTCCTAAGAGCATGAACAGTGGGACATTGTTTTAAAGCAAACAATGGATATTTCACACCAAGCAATGTTACATTGAGTGCATTTCTCTGAAGCCGCCACTGATAAGAGTGACGATGATTCATTTGACCGCACATCTGCAGTTCACACAGCTTCATCTGTGTCAACTGTGATCTACATTGTTTTCCTTATGCTTTTAATTTCTTCTGACTTTTAATTACAGCGTGTCATGTTTGCATTTAATCTGTTGTTTAGAATGAAAGCTCTAAGCTACATGCGTATATATTGCCATCCCGTTGTCATGGGTGAATGATAACATTTTTCATTTCCTTTAAACGCTCTCCTAAGATTTCCAAGAATGATCCATCACACAAGCGGAAGTCGACTTGGGGCTATCAATAAAGTTGCCGCGCAAATGACGTTGGCTGCGATTCCACCTTGAAGTCAGAGCCTTTTGATGCAACAGCGGGGTTTATAAAAACAAAATATTTTCAGGGTCAGCTGGACCGCTGTGTTTTCCTTACGCCTGGGGAGCACTTGGCTAAAAGTCGTCCACGGCTTTATTTTAAGATAATTTGTTGTTTGTTAAGTGGAAAAATGCATTCGAATGGCCAGGGGAGTCATTCTTTTTCTGCGCTGTTGTTTTTGAAAAGCAGCGTTAGACATCTACAGAATGCCTTCGAGCTCCTGGGAGAACCCGGCGGAACCTATGGTCCTTTTACAGACGGGGGAAGGGGTTTGTTCGTATGCATTTACAAATATTTAGGAACTTAAGCAGAGCAAAATATTCTAGATAGGTTAAGGTTCTGTGCTCAGTCATGTTTTCTTAAGAAAATTTAGCATTAAACATGGAGAGAAAAAACGTGTGTGTAGAGAAACACGCTTGAGTTCTTCCTCCCTTTGACCTGAAAGTAAAACAGTTCCGCTTCCTCGCTTTCCAAATATTGCCTGTATTTACCAAAGATTAATCAAAAGCTATTTCTGGAACTATTAATTGTTGAAAAAGTGATTTTTTTAGGATTACCACATAGGACATACACTCTTTTTCCATTTTTGTCTTTCATCATGGTTGCCGGATGAAGCCTCACACCAGACACTTATACACCGCTCTCTTCGGTTTGATAGCAAGAAAAAAAAGGCTTTAACGCAGTGACTTTTGCTGACATAACAGATTTTTTTCTCTCTTCCTCATGCTCTCTTTGCCTGAGTTGAAAAGTTGAGTCCCGGGTCAGCAGCTTTCAGCAGAAGCCCAGACTAGAATTCCAGATGGTGAAGTAAGAGCAGATCTCAGCTCATCAATTTAACGAGCCGTGCTGTCGCTGCTTATCCACGTTCTGCTCCTAGGCCAATGCTTCCGGCTGCAGCACTGGACAAATTGAGATATATCTCAGCTAACTGGGAACAGCGTAGATGCAGTGTGCAAAATGCGGGCATGCTACTCCTGCATGTGTTTTATGACCTTTTCTGATCTTGACTAAATGTGTCTGTTATTAACGGCATGCAGTAATAAGCTGTCTTCTGAGAAATTAGAAAAAGGGGAAAGGTAAGGAAGAGGAAAGAGCGTTATTGCTGCAATCTATCAGATCGGTAATTATTCAGACGAGGATGTTGTGAAGCTCAAAAGTTTGCAGGTTTTAGATATGACTTAACAAGTGGCCTGGCTTCCACTGACACCATGTTTGTGTGTAGGGTAACTGTTGCTATGAGAACAAAAAAAAGGCCTGGCAAGACTAGAAGCGGCAGTGAAGATAACCTTTAAAGTTATCATACATCAAAAGAGAAGAAACACTCAAGGACGTTAGTGACTGGCTTCTGTAACTAAATTTGAAAAACACTGAGTCAGTGTTCAAAACCTTCACTGCTTCAATGCATGTAATTAAAAAAATAACAAAAGCACTTTTTTAAAAAAATCTATTACATTTTTTTTTTAACATTTTCCTCAAAAACACAGTTTAGTGTCTTTGAATGGCACATCTCTTTTCATTTCATAGGAGCTTTTTAAATTCTTAACAGAAATCCTATTAAGATCTTGCTTTAGTATCACAACTGACAGAACAACTCATTTCTTGTTATTAAAATACACAAGCTTTTCTTTTTAAAAAGAAATCAAACATCTGGCCTGTGTGAATATCAGATTGTTAGGCTTTATAATATAGATCATAAACATATAATCCAGGACATTTTAAATGCACAGTCACATTAAAATTCCCAAAGTTGTTTTAGTGATTCTGTTTTTGTGTTTTTCTCTTTATTAGCACCAGAGGATTTTTTCCCTTTTGATTATATTTACTTCTGAAGTTTCCATACATATAACATAATTGGTTGAAGGTGACATTAATCACAAGCAATTTATTATTATTATTTTTTGATGGGAGTGATGGGTGGCATGCCTGCACAGTCAGAAATGTTGCTATGTTTACGGTCCTGGGTTTGATCCTGGGCTCGATCTGTTGTCTGCATGGAGTATCAATGTTCAGTTGATCTCAGTGGATTTCCTCAGGGGTCTCCAGTTTCTTCCTATTGTCCATAAACATGTAGGGAGGTGGATTGCATACACTTGGTGTAAAGGTATGTGTCCATAGTGCCATGTCATCGACTGGTGGCCTGTCAAGGATGATGACTTGCGGTCAGAGTTTTTGAGACTGGCTGTGGATCCAAGATGGCTCTGACCAGGATAAAGTGCTTAATGAAGATGTATGCATGAAAGACTTTTTGTAGCCACTCTAATAACACACTAAGAATTCTAAGAACTTGTATCCAGATAATAAATAAATAAATAAATAAATAAATATCACAGAGCCCAACTATTGATCTAGAATAATTAACTATATCTAGTAGTCATGTTTAATGCTTATTTAATCTAGTAGTAGTATTTGTTTGTCTAATTACCTGTGTCAAACAAAATGTTGCAGTTCACTTTGAATTTTGCAAAAAAACTAAAAACTCTGGGCCACTGTATCTGTGTACATGTATGATTATCTATAAGCTCCAGCAGCAGCCTGTAAGTGAGGACAGGCGAATGATGTCCAGTGTTGTTCCTCCCTTTAGTGAATAGCGTCAAAGTGAAGCAGCCCTTAGTCGGAGGAGGCTCGGGGAGGAAAGTGCCCTTCTTCTCAGTGGACACTCTGTGGTCTGCTAGACTTGGGATTTGCATTCATCACTATACCCTGTGCTTTACATTATCACATTATTGTATATGAAATATATGGCATATGATGCTATGAACATGTGGTAGTTGTGCATTAAAAGATTATATTATTATATTATAAATTGTTCAGACGTTGACTGTCAGCCAAGTTTAACTCTGTAGACATGTTTTTTCTGATTATAAGTTAGGAAATAATTGTTAGCAGTAATAAGTATGTATTGTTCAGGCATGACTGCTTTTATTAATATTATACAACAATCTATGTAATGCATTATCATGGACAGTGATAAATTGGAGGTAAAAACCTTATAATACTAAGGTGACAAAATGTTTAAACTTCAAGCATGCTTTTTATTTTATAATCATACTTCTTCTAAGAATTCAAAATGTAAAGGAGGATAAGACTTTATTAAGGTTTAAAATTAATGTTCAAACGCGCATTTATTTAATACTATAATCAACTCTGGTTTCTTTTAGCGCCCTCCTAAAAGTGTGTCCTTTTTAACATGTGGATGTCCTTTTTAACATGTGAAAGTTGGCAGATGTTTAATTGAACACATGTGATTCTCAGTTAAACATGATGAACTCTTGTGTCCGGACAGCTCCCTCCCGCAGCCGTCAAGTATTCTTTTCGATTATTTTCTTATGAACAATCTCAATAACAACCTCGTTAAGGAGGTTTGATTTATAGCTATTTGGTTAGGTTTAAACAAGGTGTTTATAAATATTAATTAGGCATAAAAGAGGTTGTTTTCACCGTCGGATCCTGGAAAGCACATGCACTCGGATAAGATGCGTATATTGTATGTGTTAAAAAAGCATGATAATTACAGCAGTGATATCAGAAATATTTATGCACATACACACACAGGTATCAGCCAAAATGTACACACACAGGAAAAGAAAAATAGTATGATTTAAATTATATTAATATAATATTAATAATATGATAATATTATAATCATAATATTATCATCTATATAAATATATAACATAACAATAAATTTAGTATTAAAATATTTATACAAGTTTTTCTTTTTATTTTATTTGTATTATCTATTATAGCCATTCAAACTAACAATTACGAAATATTTTCAGAAATGTTATATGCACATGCACATGTATGGAAATGTATTATTATTATTATTATTATAAATTCCGCGACAGAAAATGGCAGAAATCACATTCAATTATTGTTTAATCATATTATGTTTAATCATATTAAACAATCGCGCTTAATTGTCGCACGTTACAGTAATTATTATTATTATTATTTTTTCAAAGTTTGTGACGTCTTAAGGGTAGAATATGACCCGTCATTGTGTTTACAAAACCCCTTAAATTATCTAGAAATTATGGACGATCACAAAGTTTGAGGAATGACAGATTATTCCTTCAAGCAAAATAGATTTGAGGTTTAAGCATCCATTATACAGTTACATTTTCGTGGTTTAGTGAAGGCGGGAATTTTAACACTAGCGTTAAAAAGTGTTAAAATCATAGGAAAGAGAATGTTAAATAAACCTGTATCGCAACGATCAGGCGACACTTTAACTAATAATTATTCTATTGTTATTATTATTCATTTTAAATGCATTTCTCGTTAATTAGAACTAATTTATCATTTTGTAATGTTTTTAAACTGATTTATTGAAGATCCCGATAAAGCAGTCGGCGATTCAATGTAATGAATGAGATTTTTCTAATTGCCGGAAATGAATAAATAATTATGTTATGCTAATAATTAAACAGTACGCGTCATTAAACACTAGATTTATTTTCCCCTTTTTTCCGACCAAAAATAATTATTTTTCGTTTTTCTATATATTTTGGGAATAACAGTCATGCAGTCATGCTCTGGACAAAAGTCACATTAAAATCAAAATCAAAGTCCGACCTAAAATCAAAGTGTTACTTTAAAATAAGGCAAGAAAATAAAACCCAAACAAATGATTATCCCTGTACTTGACTATCATAAACACACCCTCGGGCTTATGGAGGGTCTCTGTGTGATGTTGAGTGCTCAGGGAAGAGGGTCCTGAAGGAAATGAATGAAGTGCTCCTCTCATCCATTCCCAGCTCTAGCTCCTCCTCCTGCCTCCTCCGTTTGCCTGTATTTGAGCCTTCAGGCCTCCAAAGAAAACAGACACACGAGTAAAGAACCTCTCCTCCTCCTCCTTAACCTCCTCCTTCCTCGTCCTAGCTTCCTTTCTCTCCATTCAGAGAACTCGGCCTTGTAGAGACCATCCCACTAAGTCTTTTCTGTCTCTGTGTTTTTCTCTTGTACCTCACTCTCCATCCATCAGTATCTCGGTCTGCTATTTACTTGAGAAGAAAAGTCTCACGCTCATGGAGGCAGCGTTCATGCTGGTGTTCATGTCTCTTAGCTTCAAAACTCAGCCATGAAATTTCACCGGACTTGATTTTTTGACTCAGCGTTCACCTCGGATTCTGAACTCACACTTGATCCTTGTCTTTCCATTTTGGAGCCGTTCTCCGAGGAGTGTGAGCCAGCCAACATGGGTTCAGACGTACGTGACCTCAACACCCTTCTGTCTCCAGTGCCAGCCCTGCCAGCAGGCAACGGGAACTGCCCTCTGCCCGTCAGCAGTGCCCCTCAGTGGGCACCTGTGCTGGATTTTCATACTGGTTCCCCCTATAGTTCGCTGGGCTCCCACTCCTTCATCAAGCAAGAACCCACCTGGGGTTCCACAGACCCCCATGAGGACCCACACTGTGGCCTCAGCGCCTTCACCGTCCACTTCTCAGGACAGTTTACAGGTACCGGGGCATGCAGGTATGGTGCATTCGGAGCACCCACACCAAACCAGACACCCACCAGCCAGAGCCGGATGTTCAGTAACGGCCCGTATCTGTCCAACTGCATGGACAGTCAGACTGCATCCAGGAACCAGGGTAAGGAAAATCATATTTAAGAGGATGAAATAATCCTTGTAGCTTTAGCTTTCTGTCACATAAAAACACAAACATGCGCATTGCTGTTTTAATATCAGATACTTACTTATTATTTAATTCAATAATACTCAGATACTTAGTGTTATAGACAGTCATAGAAGACCAGACTGAAGATTCTACAGTATAGCTTCTAGGTCATTCATATTGAGCAAAATATTATGCAAGTATATACGTGAAAGGTCTTGGAATTAATGTGGAAATTAAACAAATTGTTGATAACTTCTACAATAATAATAATAATAATAATAATAAAACATGCCCAGTCTCAGGGATATACTTGTGCAGAGAAAGCTATTCCCCGGGTCTCCCTGTGTTTTATACTTTATTGGTGTTGATATATTAGGGTCACAGTTTTCACCCAGAAACCATACAGCACATGTGCAAATGCAATCAGAAAGGTTGTTCCTCTTGTATTCATGTAGTTCTTGTGTGAGGTTCCATTGTGTGGACTAACTATATATTTAAATTACAATAACTAATAAAATACACCAAACAAGGTAGAGTTAAAAGCACATTATTATTTTCCTGTAAAACTACTACGCACTTCGACACAGTGCACTGTTTCTGTCGCAGAGCTTTTTAGCATGAAATGTAATGTTTGAGATAATCATGCAAGTTCGTTAAAATTAACTATTCCCTGTGACTAATAGGTTTACATTATCAATAACAATTTAAGCCAGAAATTATTTCATTCTACTGTCTTGAACATAATAAAAGCTTTAGAAATATTTGTAAAAGTTGCATTGTTTATTATTCAACAATTTGTGTTATTAAAGTTATCTATTGTGGTTATTTTCTACTGGCTATTGTGTTATTCGAGTCATCCTTAATAAACTAAAGATTATTACATTTTATAAAAATATAACATTTTAAATCAGACACTTAATTTACAAATTGCATTAAAAAGAAGCAATGTTTATTAAAAGGACATTAAACACAATTATTTTAAATGAGGCACAAATAATTTTTTATTTGTTTGTTTTTTCTAACTGTCTGATCAGCAATGTCTGAGGCATTTCAAAAAATAGTTGATTCTTTGAGTATATGTACTCATGCACAAACATCACAGTTACTAAATGTGTGGTATTAACAATTTCCAATTTCTGTTTATTGACATGTGCTCTAAATGCAGATATCAGGTTAGTTCCTGCTCCTGCAAAATGTAATGTTTGTGATTGAAGCTCTGACCCAATCATGTATCGTCTTAGACTGTCAAAGACTTTTTGTAAGCATCTGGATGCCAAATTAAGTTTACTTAGGCCTCCTCAACATTTTAATACTGTACATGCCAGAGATAGATTGTGACTTTTTCATTCAGTGCTTCTGTCTGGGAGAAGCTTGTTTTCTTCAGTCATTTATTTTCTTCATTTTTCTTATTTACTTATTTTCCTATAGTTTGTCACAGGTCTGTAGATACACTTGTCCTACACTTGAAGTCTATAGATATGCTTGTTTAGTTGCTTGGCTTGTATGCTGTACCCTAATAAATACCCTAATTTATTTTATAAGAACGCCAAATAATTAAAATAATTGAAAGTAAATTTTTTAAATTGTGTTGCCTAGAAATGATACACGCAAAGTGATTAATGTTTAATTTTATTAAAAACCATTAGATGTGTTGCTTTTGGTCGAGGGGAGTGTTGATAAAATTTGGGGAGTACAGAAAGAAAACAGCCATTTCCTTCAAAAATGATAGATTTTATTGTGCAAAAAAAAACTTTGCAATATTTAAACAAGTAGTATTAGGAGAAAAAATGTAAATTACACATCATGTATCATCCTTTACCAGCACATGTTCAGTTTGTTTATTCATATCAGTGTATGCAGTTTGGGTGGAAAAGAGCCCATGTGAAGATCTAAACTTTATCCAATTTAGCAAATATATGATTTCTATATTTTTGCTAATAAGCCTAACAAACCACAATCAGCTTACTGGATGTATAACAATATTATATATTACTGTATATTTATAATAATGTTATAAATATTACATAAAAAAAAAAATCACACTTTAAACTATTTCAATGTCAAAATAAATAAATAATTAAATAAATATATTTTAAAGCCAGTTATTTTTTATTTACTTTTTAGTTTATGTAAATAATACATTATGCTCTGCTCATGATTTCTTTGAACATATATCGGTTTCAGTACAACTCTTAAACACTAAATGATAAAATGATTATTGCATTAAAACACCACAGTACACGATAATACATAACACTTATAACATCTATTTATCAAATTTAGCCATACACCTGCCAAACAGCTCATGTAAAAAAAAAAATAGATCTGATTCACAACCGTTATGACAAAACAATAACACTACTGATGTGTTTAACTGTATTACCTATGATCTGCTGCGTTATCATATGCTTATGTATAAAACCCAAACCTCCATTTTATCTCCTGTATACATTACAAAATATATCATCATAAACACAAAGCAAGTAAATTAGGATAAGGCAAAAGACAAGGGTTTAATGTTTTCCACCATTAAGAGATTGTGAAATCACACAAGTTATGGAGTGTGTAAAAAAACTGACGAGTTCCGAACAGCCATGGAGTGTTCGGCTTATAATTTCAAAATTCTTTATTTCTCAATCACTCCTATTTTAACATTCGGATATCTGTCTTTACAAAAATTATAGTAAGCAATTGTGTCAAATGTTGTATCCTCAGGTATATGTATAGTGTGAATATAGAAATGATTTGCTAAAGGCATAACTTGAATAACACAATTAGAAATGTACAAAACTTAAAAACAAATTACAACGGTAAAAATTCAGAATTTTCTTTTTACCTGAATTCTAGCGAAAAACATGTTTATTATTTATTTACTTTATCTCAAAATGAAAAAAGAATGTTTTTGCATAGAAAACATTTTTTTTTGTGGTTGGATAACATGAACACTAATAAAACCTAAGAAGCATAACTTAAAAAAACAAACAAAAAAAACATCCCTTGTGTGATAATTTTAGGTTTTATTTTTTATTTTTAAAAATCTTTTTTTTTTTTTTTTTTTTAATGAACGTTGTCTTTAACAGAATGCATTATGGCCAAAATGTATGTAATAAAATGCACTGTATTAACCAATATATGTTAAATTAAATCAAATATTAAACAAATTATATTTTTTTTATATTTTGCCACACATTGTCTTGTATTATGAAGAACAGTAGTGATACACTGACATGACAGGTAGTTACAGCCAGGTGACTATAGGAATGTTTCTCTCTGGTGTAACCATATACACACATACACACACGCATGTTAATGGGCAGCCCGGATTCTGACTCTCACACACCCCGTGGCTCTGGGTGCTCCTCCCAGTCTTCAGGCCCATCAGCGAGCCCGGTGGGGTGGAAGAGGAATGACCCTCTTTAATGAGTTTCTCTGTCGTTCCGAGGTGAAAGTGGTTGTATGTAATTAATGAAGGCAGCGTTGGGATGTGGTGATTTACGAGGCCAAAGGTGACCTGGGGTCACCTGAGGCATGTTTCATACGCTAAACCAAGTCTCTGCTCTCTGAGACTGTATCGTCATGCCCGTCGTTTGTTTGCACTTACGGCTCGTTGTTCCCCCTCAAACATTGAGTCAGGAGGGTCAAGGGTCATTAGGGTACGATAGGGTCAGTAACTTAACCATTAAAGCAGCTCATTTTACATATATAACACATACATCTTTTATTCAAGTTTTATGCAGAAATGTATATTTAAACACTTACGCTCCCTAGTGCCATCTTAAATTAGCAAATAAATTATTTTTATTAAAAAAAACAAAAAAAAAAAAATTAATACTCCTTCAGTACAATCAAATCAAAACCAAAAAAAACAACTTTTCTACAAGTAAAATTTCAATTGTTTCTCCTTCTCCAGGTTACAGTGCAGTTTCCTTTGACGGAGCCACGAACTACGGACACACACCGTCGCACCACGCCTCTCAGTTCCCCAACCACCCCTTCAAACACGAAGACACCATCCCGCAGCAAAGCAACATGGGTAAAAATCAGCACCCGTTACAAAGTCTTTTAAGAGTTTAATTCATCTGGACGATTTCTGTGCTCCGGCACGTACTCGACGAGGGCCTGAGTGTTTTCCCTTCACTCCAAAGTCAAAGGGCAAGCTCTGTCCAAATCAATCCAAGGTCAAGTTGCACTCAAACTCTTCCCTTGACCGTAAATCTGTGCACTTTTCTCTTGTAGTCTTGTGCATATTACATTGTCATAAAGCGTAGATAAACACCTTAAGTAACACCTTATCAGGCCATTCCAGCATTGTAAATCCTTCCGGAGACCACCAAGCCGATGGCTAGTCAGAGCAGCAACGTCAGAGCCCTTTTGTCAAGTTTAGAACCACCATGGGACCCATTTGTGTTTCGGGACCTGGCCGAGTAAGGGCACCGATTCCTCATTTGCACTTTGGAAGAGGGAGCAAGAGGTCGGGCCGCTTTACGGCTTCAAAGAGAGCGAGACCGCTGTTTTCATAAGCGCAGAGTGTACTCGGCTGCATCTCCCCAAATCCTCCCTGAGCTCAGGATCCCTCTCTTAGACCGTCTTCACCACACACACCCACACACACACACACACACACACACACACACACACACACAGAGGCTTGCTCATGCATTTCATTAGAACAGCAAGTTTATGATAGTTGAAGCATGAAGCCGAGAGCTTCTTTTTTTTTTTTAACCACATGAGTCTCAAGACATACAAAGTGACCACAAAGGAATCATTTTCATTAGTTATGGGGATAAAAGTGAGTAAAAAAAACAAAAAAAAAACTTGACTTTCTAAATTAAGCATGTTTTCAAGGAGTGAGAGCCTCGAGGGCTGAGTGAGGGAGCGGTCTGGAAATCTGACATTGTTTTAAGCTGTTAAGATGAAAATCCCCAAAGCGAATTGCACTATTGGCTGAACTGTACTATTTTGTTGAGAAGTTGTTCCACAGGCCTGATTTCAAACACATTATTTTTGAGCTTGATAAATGTCTGTGCGCGTATGGGAAGACATTGAGCATTATGTTGACTATTTCCCATTTCTAACAGCTCTGTATGTTGTGTTACAAGGTGAGCAGCAGTATCCCGTTCCTCCACCTGTTTACGGCTGCCACACGCCGTCAGAGAGTTGTACAGGAAGCCAAGCACTGCTCCTGAGAAACCCTTACAACAGGTACAATCCAAAAAAACTTTTTTTTTCCTTTATTAATAAGAACACCCCTGCCTGTTCCTGCTGTCTTTCTTCATACCTCTTCAAATGTTTATTGCTATCTAGAGTGTAGTTACTTTTACAAAGTGACCATTTGCGATATTGAAAATAATAACGATAAAAAATTTATCACAGCCACTGATTTGGATTAAAACAGAAACCGATTCTTCCAAGTCCAAGCAGTTTCATCTGACCACAATTAAAGTACTACTTTTCAACACTAAACCTAGTGTTAAAACCGTCCACCTCCGACGAGATATCCAGAAGCTTCTGTCAAGGATAGGCGATATATATCCTGAGCGTACCATTAACGGCAAGGAAATTTACAGGCCCATGTCAAGGACCTTGCTTACATTATACAAACGCTCTCCTTCAGGCTAATCCATTTACCATTAAAACTTCTTAAAACTTAACGCGAAAGTAAAATGCTTTCAAAATCCAGCAAACATGAGAACCCTGCATGATGTAGGATATTATATGAGTTATTAGGTTTGTTATGTAACCGGTAAAGACGGGAAATTGAAACTCACCTCCAGTCGGCTGTAAATAGTACAGGATGGGAAACAAACAGGTTGCAATCAGCGGCTTTCTTTCAACCTCAAAGGGTCAAGCTAACACCGAGTGCTCAGTGCATAGAGGACAAAGGAAGTGATGTGAAAAGGAGCGATTAAGGGTTTATTTTGGAATAGAATGCTATATACAGATTTATATCAGAGCAAGAAAAATACTTGTTGATAATTACTTATATTATATTATATTATATTATATTATATTATATTATATTAAATTATATTATATTATATTATATTATATTATATTATATTATATTATATTATATTATATTATATTATATTATATTATATAGCTCATATGTTTAATCAGTTTTATATAACCATGTTGAAATATAACCTTGACAACAAGCATAAGTAATGGCTTAAATAAAAACTTGGCCTTTATTTATGCATTCCTATCACATTTCCTATCATGCCATCGGACATAAATAAGAATCATGAACACCTTGGACTTACACAGAAATGTGTTATAGTTCACTATTTTCCTGTAAGTCAGTTATGAGTAAGTGAAACACATAGGAACTTTGGCCAAGTGCACCAGCTGTCCCAATATTGCACACAAATGATTATTTTAAGAAGAAATCATGGCTCTGCTTCATATTTAATAAAGTTGATTTTGATTTCGGAATGCCGTGTTATAAAACCACATGAATTTAAACTGTCATTCATTTTGTTTTGCTCTTCTCCCTTTGAATTTGTGCATTTTAAAGGATTTGCTTTGCCTCTATGGATGGAATGAGAAAAGATGACAATTAGACATTGGACTGATTAGGTCTTTCAATACAGTAATTTAGCAGCGTAACAAAACACCATAAAAAAGGAGGGGGGGGGTAATTTCTGACTCTTATCTCAGAATTACTCTAAATGTTTTTTTTTATGGACTTTATGGTCACATAAAACATAGAAAATATTTATTTATCGTGGCTCTAATCCTCTTCTTGTAAACTCTGTGGAAAGATCAGAAAAAAGCAACATGGTTAGTGTTTACTGATGTAGTAGATGTTACAGAACATACAGGTCCTATTAAAACAAGCCCAGTATACAGTATATCTGTAGAATTATTCTATATGATAACATCAGCTTTTCCTCTGTCACGTTTCTGAAAATAAACATTCCGAGCATTTAAACGACAACGAGCACGATTTTGATCGATGGCATTTTACTACATCAAGGCTGGGTTTCCGTCCTACAGGCAGCAGCTTGAGCTCACCAGAGGTCAAGTGCTGAATACTAGAATGTACCAAGCCAAGATAAACTGTCCTTTCCAACACTGGCTTCCACATTTTTACCCAATCCTGAATTCTTTCCCCCTGATAACCGTTCTCCGAGGAGTTCCCTGCGCGGCCTGAGATGGCTGTGCGCTTACTACTAGTCCAAAGAATGAGCTGCGGAATTCCTGAAGTATTTCTGACACGTTGTTTTGCAGCTCTGAGGGAACATAACGATTCAAAACAGCAGAATCGGCCCGATAGGCGAGCTTTCATTCTGCTCTGGTGTACGTCGTCTTCCAGTTCCCGCTCGGCATGTTGTAATAAACAGACTCTGCTGGAGTTAAGAGGGAACTGGGAATTCTCAAATCAAAAATGCTATGTGTCTTTTTTTCTTTTTCTTTTCTAATCGAATGCCTGGTACCAACAGCTCTGTATTTATACAGTCTGAAGTTGGAGCTGCTGTTTTTAGCTGTTTCAAGGTGGTTGAAATAAAAACATGTCGAGTTATCAAATCAAAGCCAGAGCCAAAGACGGGTCACTGGTGGTGTGTAAAGCATGTGGAAATCACAGATTTAGAAGTATAAACTACATAGAAATGAACTCCTGCCCTTCTGTACTGCAGGGATTTCTGAAAAAAAAAAAAGAGATAAGGGACAGTAAGAGTGTTGCAATTAGGGCTTGGTTGTTGTTATAAATGCATATCTATTAAATATAAATGCATCATCCATTAAAACTCCACTTGTATCCACCATTCATGACATATTGCTAGCATAATAAATGCTTATGTAGTGCATTCCAATAATGACGTCAAAGCTGCGGTTGTGTAGTTACACTGTACCAGGTACCAGCACACACCGGCATACACACTTCCAATACCATGATGTCAGGGGAGCTGAAGATAAATCCAAACTAAGTGTTTAGTTAAGCACCTAGCAGAGTAACTAATGGTCCTCCAGTCAACCTCTCAATAACATATGGCAGTTTCTCGCTCAGAGAAAAGGTCTCATTTGATTAACTGGTAGTCCTGCTGGTCTAGGTGACCCCCAGTGTGTGTGTGTGTGTGTATGTGTGTGTGTGTGTTTATCCAAGAGATTTATTTGTTGTTACCCAGGATGAACCTTTATAAAACCATTTGCCAAAGTCCAGGTGATTTTGATGCTACTCCATAACAGATGGATTTTCTCCATTCACATTAATAACAGAAACATACAGCAAAACAACAGCAAACATAATTTGGTCAAACACATTTTCTTAAGTGTATCGCTTGTGCTTGTTTGAACCCCAGCAGTGACAATTTATACCAAATGGCGTCCCAGTTGGAGTGCATGGCCTGGAACCCTGTCAACCCGCTGGCGTCCAGTATCAAGAGGTACGTGAAAGTGAATTGATATCACAGGAGGAATTCATCCACATGGGCATCGGTGCATGTTTTTCTCTCGAGGTCAGTTTGGAGAAGAAAAGCATGACTAGGGCGTGCCACTAAACCGCATATCTGGTAATTCGCTCAGAGTGCCGATGTTTTGAGTTGAAATAGGGTTGAGCTGTAAATCAAAATCTAGTAAAGTGCCTTACTGCAATTAAAAGAAAGCCAAGTTTAGACATTGCAGTACTGTGCAAAAGACTTTTTTTTAGGATTTTGGATTTTATGACTTTATGACTTTATTATTCAAGTCAGTAAAGTAAAAAAAAATAAAAAATCTAATTTCCATTAGTATTCCAGGAAAAAATAAATAAATAAATAAATATGCCAGAAAATAATGCAGGCTATTATGTATTAGACCAGTTTTCAGAATTTTTTTTTTTTTTTTTTAAAAGGAGCTTCTGGGGATTCCTGCATGAAAAAAGGAAGCAGGTGCAACAAAGTCCTCAAAAGAAATGTAGCTAATTTCCTTATAAAACTGCACAAATTGATCAATTATTGACTTTTTTTTTATTAGTTGCTTTTTTCTGCTTTTTATAGCATTGTTTTTGAAATTAGATTTTTTTGTTTTTTTGAAGATGTCCTTGCTCTGTAACAGTTGTTTGCATGAGCCTAAGACACAGTACTGTATTAAGTAAAATATTATATATATAAGGAGTATAAATGATACAAAAGAGTATAAAGTTCTATATCAACCAAAGGTTATTTTGTAGAATGCTAATACAAGATATAAAACACAAAGAGGGCACGGTGTTATGGTAAAATAATCATTGGCAAGATGGAGGACTGATTATTCTCCTATAACAGTTTGCCCCAAAGTCTTCTTTTACATTACACTTTTATTAATGTAAAATATCAAGTAAAGTCAAGTACATACACTGTAGCAGCTATAAACAGTTGTTTCAGGTTACCATGCTTTCAGTTACATGCTGGTTATTATTTTTTTTTAATGTTAATATTTTTTTAATTAAATGGTTAATTTCCCATTAACTAAAAAGACTTGTGGAAAACCTAAAGTTGCAGCTTTAGGCTGTTACAAGATAAGTGATCTCGCTGGAGACTCCTTGCAAAAAATTTAAAATAAACATCTCATTTATTTAGCGTCTCCACCATACATGTCCCTGTAACTATGGAAATGATTTTATTTTAAATTATTATTATTATTATTATTATTATTATTATTATTATTATTAATTAACAAATATAAAGCCTTGACTGGCAGATAGCACAACTGTTTGAATTATTGCTACAGAAAATTTGCTCAAGTCCACTAATCCAAACTGGTCAAACCAACAATTTGAATATTATTATATTTGTATAAAAAAACAAATAAACAAAAGAAAGCCTTGCAATTCTTTTATGCCAAAACTCGGTGCTCTTGGTCTGTGTGTGTATGTGTGCGTGCACTCTGTTTTGTCTGGGCGAAGAGTGATATCCGGCCATATATTTCTCCCGTGGCACCGTAGCCTTGAGCCGGCCGAGAGCCGGCCCATGGGGAGGAAGGGAGCGCTCTGGGGGAGTAGTGGAAGTGCATCACTGCACAATGGGACAGTCTAGCCTCCTGTGGGACGCAGACGAAAATCCACAGCCCCCATCCTTCCAGGAGTTAAAAAAAATAAAAAATCTGACGCCCCAGTGTGTCCCCCGGGGATGGATACATGAGTGCTGTTGGTGCTGTTCTATCCAAAGATGATCTCAGCCTATATCCATCCATCCGGCTGATCTGTTCATCCCTGGAAAAGCTTCACCTAGACATAGACATAGCGGCAGCGTTCTCTGCTCGCGGCCAGGGCCTGTGAACGAATGAACTGTGAGAAGATTTATCACAGGATGCCGGTTTGCACTGTCCTTCAGTCTGGCTTGCTTTGCATATGGACAGACAAAGAGAGCTTTATAGTTACCGTTTCACCCTTACTTAGTCAGGATATAAACGTCTTTTAATAACCTTGGCTTGTGCAGGGAAAAAAAAAAAAGTAAGAAAAATTAACTCCTTTCAGCAAAATGAGTTCTCAGTATCTCCTGCTTATGTTATCTCAAGCCAGTGATAGTAAATGCTTGTTTCCGGTTTCCAATGCTTATACGTTACAATTTCTTTCATAATATATTACACAAAGGATTGTAGATCAGGCGCGGCATAAAGGGGATTTAAAATTTTTTAAGTTTATAAACATCGATATGAAGAAATGCAGAATTTTGTTGAACAGGCAAAGGTGAATGTTCCTGCTTACCAGAATGGAGGATTTTGTGCTTTATGTTTTATACATAAATTTTTTTCCCCTTAAAACTTGAAGAGAGGCTTGTTTGTAAATGCATGTTTATAGCTACAATAACATAAGCGATAAGGGAAACCAACTTGCTTCACAGATGCTCTATAAAGTTAAATGCTACGACTAATAAAGAAGTGTCATGCATTAATAACGATTTTGTTCATATTGGCAAATTGCTGTAGTTCAAGAGGAATAGAGGACATCATCTGTAAGAGGATACTTTTTTATTAGTTTTTTAATATTTAGGAGGTCAGAGAAAGAAAAAAAATTAACCAAAAATTAAAACAAAAAATGTTATATTATTTCAACTATGGTATGTGAAAGTTAGTTATTTGTTTGTAGAGAGCTGAACAAAGATGTGTTTTCTGTTTGATCTTGACTTCTGTTCATCTGTGTCCTATTCTAGATTATTCTAGAGCACATGTAACTGTTTGTTGTGTTCACACCATAAAATATGAACAGTGTGTATGTGTATGTGTGTGTGTGTGAGTGGAACAGTAAAAAGCCCTGAAGCTGGCAAACAGATAGAGTGTGAAAAATACACCTTTTTACAGAAATCTGTCCATCTTGCACCAAAAAAAGTGCAGATAATGAACATGGCTAACAGTATGTATACTGTATGTATGTACAATTTCTCAAAAAGGTTTGTTATAGGAATCCGTTTGCATTAGTACGGAGTAAATTCTTTTAAGTATGTGGTCATACTGTACTATGCGGTTAGAGACTATGCTGCTTATAAATCGTGAGTTGGGAAATGTCTAGGGTGAAACAGAGGAAACTTGTTCAAATCCAGGGTCAGAGAAAAGGCCAGCGCACTTTGGTTCAGGTATAAATTCAGGACAGAGCGAGAGGCCCTGCGTTCCCCATCCGTCTGTCTAACCGGCCCTACCTTGGATTGTTGAGGGGGATATATTGCAGTTTGGAGCAGGGAGCAATTTGCCCCGATGTCAAGATAAGTTATAGAGATGAGCCTCAGTGTTTTATAGCCAGTCTTGCCCTATATATGTCACACAGTAAAGCACAAGGAGCGGTAAGAATGCATGCTATTCACACGAGGGTGGGGGGGGAACAAAACACCAAAAACGAGGTGTGTAGGAAAGCGTTTTGACAGGTGACAGTCACCGTTGTTTTTATTATGTGGTTAATGAATAGTGACGCATTGGCGTTTCAGTTTTCATCACATTCCTTACATGCCATAAATCCACAAAATGTATCATCAGCTGCTGATAAAATGCTAGCAGTCACATTGCGTTCAAGTGTAATGACCACAACAAAATAGAGAAGAATGCTGATCATAGGCATCATTTGACAAAATATTTCACAATAACAAGGTTTGGTTTGGTTAAAGTTTCTTTATAAGTAAATCAATCATAAATAAATAAGATGTACAATGTACTATACATAATTGAGAACAAAAAAAAAAGTTAAATGAGGGGAATTCATTTATGATTTCTTTTCCTGTTTCTATAAATTGATATTAAATGATATACCGTGAACTACATTGTACTGTAACTTACTGTAATCTACAGTTCTTCCTCTCATAGCGTGAAAGCGGAATTGTCCATCAAGCTGAACTTGCAAATACATAGGCATCGTTCAGTGATAAGCAGACAACTTTCCTAAAAAAAAAAAAAAAAGGACTTTACAGTATATATAGTACTGTGCAAAAGAATTGACCTCCCCCCCCCCACACACACACACATTTATTCATAATTTGGTTCCAAAGAGCCAAACTTTCTAGTATTTGTTTGTATATAATCTTCTCCATGCTTCCTGGTGACTGAAAATGGCTCTCATTTGCAATTCTCATTTTTATCTAACTCAAGGCATGAACCAGTGAGAAACTGGTTCAGATGATGACAGATGATTAGGGCGGTAATTAGTATACTGCTGATGCTGAATACTGAGTGGTTGGAACAGACAAGAGGTGAAATGTGGTCGCTGCTGAAGCTGTTACATAAACAACCAGCTTTAAATTTGTATCTTTCGACACTTTGCAGCCTGTCACAGTAAAACATTTGTTCCCATCTCTTTACTTTAATCTATATCATTTAATTGAATTCAATATGAAGAAATTGCGAGGTGGTTCAAGACTTTTGCACCATACTCTATCTTAATTCAATATAAAGCTAGTATATAAAGATCTGCACATGCAATTGCATGTCTTGGCTAATTGTGTACACCTGCTTTACATTTAACAGCGTGTTAATGTTTAATAAATGCAAGAAACTGTTAAATCAATAATTCGGGTTTTAAGAGCATTCATGAGAAAAGTATTGTGTGTCTCCTCCTCACACAGTCATACAGCTGGTTATGAGAATGACCCGAGCACACCCATGATGTACAGCTGCAGCACCCAGTACCGAATACACACCCATGGAGTCTTCAGAGGCATTCAGGTCAGCACACACACGCACACACACAAGCTACAGAACAAATAATGCACAGTGCAGTCTTGATCAAAACATACCAAACCCAGACAAATGATGATGTAATTGTTTACAAAGCAATGTTATTATCAAAATATGTATATATCAATATATAATGCATACAGCACCAAATATAGCCATATAATGTAAACATTAATATAAATGTACAGATATTACAAAATGCTTGCTACATTTTTCTTATGTGTAATGTGTCAGTACATATATTAACTAATGGCACTCGTAAGATGAATATTTAATTTCATTAGCCAGTTATTTTACCTGGTTAGTTTGGCGTCCTGCAATGCCACTGAGAAGGCAAGATTTATGTATGTATCTGAAATGGATGTATGAGTGCTGATCACTTATACATACATTTCGATCTAATATCGCTTTGAACAACCTAGTACACACTGGGTTTTCCCCCATTTGCTAATACAAGGCCAAGGTCAGGGCAAAACAACAAGCACACACTTGTCCTCGCTCGCACGCTGCATAAACGTAACCACGTAAAAAAGAGCATGCTTAAAAAGGCGTCGAGTGAAAAAGCAGACCCGAATGAACAAGTAAGTGAAATGAACAGCAAATAAATAACAATAAAGCCAATAAAGAATGGCTCTGACGTAACGACAGGGTTGTGTGAGAGGAAGCAGGAGCCTGCCAGAACATTTGAGACACTTAAAAGGCATTTCTTTGGATAAGAAAAGAAAAGAGCAATTTAACCCCTATAAAAAAAAAAAGCTGCATTAGAAACAAAGCTACAGTTTCCATTTGCAACCACATGCTAATAAATCATTAGGTCTTAATTAATGTCCGTCAGCGGTCTTAAAGCAGTGCTAGAAGAGATTCTCCAGAGCTGGAGTCTCATTGAGAAGAATGTTTAAAAAAGAAAAACCCGCCTGAGTGTTTAAAGCATTAAGCAGTGACATGAAGGTGTACAATTTTCTGAAGTGGATACGCTGTGTAAATTTATCACACACCAGACATGCACGCTAAGCAATAATAATAATAATAATAATAATGAATCTTAACGAGTACTGAATAAAGTACAGGTTGTATAAGCATGTACTTGACTGACCTTACTGTAAAAAATGCGATCACTAATACAATAGCCATTGGTGACCGTGTCATAGACTGGCGCGTTATCATTCCCATGGGGTCGACAGACGAGTCTGGCAGCGCAGTCATAAAACACTTTAGTAATTTACTTATCAATAGCGTTTACCACACATTCATTACCACATCAGTGTATAGAAAAACACTATTATGGTAAGCTCCAGCTAATTAAGAGCAGATGGGCCCTAACGTTGGGCAAATGAGGGGTGGGGGAGAGCAGCCATGGGATAAGGTCAGCCTAACATCCGTGACTAACAGCTCCCATTTGGTGAGCTTAATCGGTGGCCATGGGTGAATCCCAGTGATTATTTCACAGCTAATTCTGCCATAATGAGCTCTTGGTGAGCAAACGGTTTCAATCAGAGCTGAGAAACACAACAGCACAATACAGTGCTAAAGCAACATCCTACCACATCAACCTCAGCCATAAGGAGGTTAAAACCCTTAAAACTTAAAATGGCACAGATCGGTCCCGGCAACACAGCAGAGAAAATATGTGCTTATATGGAAGCCATGCTGGTGTGTGTTAATGGGGAGACTTTAAACATCTAACTGTGTTTTGGGGTATGTCATGTAAAACAAAAGTTATTTTATCACTAATGGAATATGGGAATAATTTCACTAAAAATTTAGAACTCACAAAAAGAGCATAATATTATAATTTTTTATTATTTTGATCACAGAACTTAAGAAACAACAATAAAAACATATGATCATGTGTACAGTATGTGCTATTTCTTTGCCTATGTGATCGTTTTTTTTTTTTTTTTTGCTCAGTCATGTTTATATAGTAAGTTAAAATATAAAGCTCAGTTCATCATATTGCCTATTTTGTGTTGAAAAAAAAGATATGTTACTCTATACTGCACTATCCTGAGCCCAACAGTATATATGTTACAAAACACAACAAAACAAATAATGGGTAAAATGCTCTGAGCTTTAAGTGCTATGAACTATTCTTCTTTGTTGATTATGGTTAACTCTTTCACTATAGGACGTCAGAAGGGTGCCTGGCATCGCTCCTGCCATCGTGCGCTCTGAGACCAACGAGAAGCGGCCGTTCATGTGCGCCTATCCGGGATGCAACAAGCGCTACTTCAAACTCTCTCACCTACAGATGCACAGTCGCAAACATACAGGTACCATGACCTTCAGAAAAAGACATGAGGGGTTTTTCTTTAATCCATAAAGACCATTTTATTTGGAAAAAAAGGAAAGTAAATTACTGGACAATTTAGGAATATTCTAATAACATGCACATTAATGCTTTAATTGATTTTTAAAATAATGAATATTTCTAAAATATTCATCTCTTTCATTCTATTTTAATTGTAAATTTATATTTTTTGACATGATTATTAATGATCATCGGTCATAGAATAAAAAAATTTCCAGACCCAATTTTTGAGAAGCACGGTTCTAGACAAGACTCATTAGCACAGAAAGTACATTCCCTGTATCTCCAGTATAGATAGAGACTTTCCTGTACTGCATAATTTTGTGTTTTCCCCGCACATAAACACCAGATCAAATTCTTTCTGGAGCTTTGGTTCAGCTCCAACTCCCAGCCTGAGTCAGATAATCAAGACCAATGTAATCCTGATTAGCCACAGATCCAGAAACCGGGCCAAAATGTCGGGCTGGCTGTGTGCTTTTTCGATTATTTAATCATCCCAGAACATACTGATGCTTTTGACACCAGGAAAACTGAATCATTTTGTCTTCAGTCACAGGTCCAGATGGTAGAATGGCTCCAACCTGATCAACACTACACACTTAGATAACTTTAAATATGTAGTTGTGTTTGTGTTGTCATAATTTTATGTTTAAATCAGAAAAAAACTATTTGGAATAAAAAGAATACTTTTATTTTTTTTTTAAAACACCCTTATCCAGAGTGATCTCATTACACAATTGAGGATTAAGGGCTCAACAGAAGCAGTTTGATGGTTTTGAACCTAGGACCTCAGCTACCCCTGCCCTATTACTTCATGTGCAGAGAAAAAAAACACAAACCAGAAAATGCATTTATTAGCTGTCTGAGTAGTTTGGCTTATATTCGACTTTCATATTCATATCGACCTAATCCTTACAAAATATATATGGTCTAATATTATTAGGGCTATAGTGGGGATATTCTTTAATGACCCCACAAACACTGGGTCATATTGGGTTTATACAATTACAGACAAAAATGTGTTTGAAGACGCTAGAAGGTGTTTTTATGTTTATGTATTTCCATATTGTTTCTTCAATCAAAAAAGTAACAGGGTTTGTAAAGGGTGAAGATTATTGAGAGGCTGTTTGTTCATTAATTTGCAGACTCAAGTGAAGGGAACGTTTCATGTTAAGTCATACATTCCTCCTAATTTACTTGGTGACTCGACAATTGTCAACTGTTAAAAAAATAGCTGTCGTCCAGCTAGCTCACATTGAATGAATGGAATGTTGATGTCCTCTAATTCAACTGGTGAATTTGATCCAACTTCAGATAAAGAGGGAGTCTGTGCGGGGTTGTGCCAGGATATCTCCACCCATGGAATGCCCCTGCCTTGTCCAATCAGAAATAATTCAGAATAAATCGTTTGACCGGACCTAACTGTACTACCTACTATGTATAACTATGTTTACTACAGTTATTATCACAAACCTTGTTAATAATTGTTGGTGTTGATAAATCAGTTCTGCATTAAATCTACACATATAATAAAACTCTAAAGTTGGCATGTCTGCACACTGAAGATATTTTCGGAAAAATATTGGGTGACGTAAGATGAGTAATAGAACACATCAAGATGATTTTTTTTATTTATTTCTGTCTGTTTGTCTATTTGTTTGTGCACGCATCACGCAAAAACTACTAAGTGAATTTTAATGCGGTTTTTACAGCTGTATTTGGCCGAGATTGTGGTAACATATAGGCTTTGGTTCATTGCAATCGGCCCAAGAGAAGAGAAGATATGCTACTTTGAAATTTAAATGGAAAACGCAGCTTATATCATTAAAAAAATCATTAGTTCATCTCAAAATTTAACAGATGGCGCTATACATTTTTTAATACGTGCTTATGAGTGTGCAATTGAAATCTGCTTAAAATGCGATCTCACACCTTCATTCCGCGCACTTCACGGTAACACGTAAAAATTTTAGCTAATTCCAAAATTCAATAGATTTGTACCCAGGTTCAAATCCCATGACCACCAAGTTGTGCCTGTTAGGCCCTTGTGCAAGCCCCTTAGGCCTCAAATGCTCAGATGTATAATGAAATAAGATTATAACTTGCTTTGGATAGGGGTCTACTAAATGTGATGTACTTAAATAAAATACTTTGGGGTGTGTATTTGTGTATTTCTGCTTTGTGTCAGACAGTGAGAGTTTTTCTAATTAAAAAAACCCAGCCAATTCACAAATCCATCACTGTGATCATTCCAATCACTGGAATAACAGAATCTAGTGATGAATGAAGTATTATTGGTACCTGTTTAGATCGCTGAACAGAAATGAACAGAAAAACACGCTGACTGTGGTTGTATTGCAGGTGAAAAACCGTACCAGTGCGACTTCACAGACTGCGGCCGGAGGTTTTCCCGGTCAGACCAGCTGAAGAGGCATCAGAGGAGACACACAGGTTTGCTTCATCCATCCTCATCTGTCCTGTCCTCTCTTTCCTTTTGCTTCCCTCTTACAATTTGCTCTTTACACCAAGAGGAGAGATACTAGCCAGCACAGTCCTCATGGTTCAAGCCACAGATTAAGAATCCATGATATGCAGCTCATATTTTATTCTCACAATGACTCATTCCTTATGGCACTTGTGTACATTATATGTAAGCCATTAATGCTAATACAAACGACCCTGTGCTAGTACGATGATGCCGCGTAACACGGTTTAACCTGGTGATATAACACAGTCTGCATGAATGTTTAGAAATGTGTCGTACCGTGTGAGAAAGTCTGTGAGAAAGTGTCAGAGCTCAAGGCGGCGACGTTTTCCTGATTCACTGCCTGTTGCAGATGTATTGCTACTAGCAGGACACACTCTCACATCATCCATCCAGTGTTAGAGAGAGATGTAATGCTTCTCTTCTAGCCCTCTTCCTCTTAGAAGGGGCTCCCTCCTGGCCTCTACTGTAGCCTATACTCTTTCTCTCTTTGTGTGGTTGTGTGTGTGTGTTTGTATATGTGTGTGTATGCATGTAGGCGTTAAACCTTTCCAGTGTGAGACATGTCAGAGAAAGTTCTCACGGTCAGACCATCTTAAGACCCACACCCGGACTCATACAGGTAAAACAAGTGCGTAAAACTTTTTATTTTTTCACATCTTTATTCTCTCTTTTCAACTGTCATCCATGAGGTCACATTTTGTTTAGTAATTTATTAGTACCCCTTTAATAATAATAATAATAATAATAATAATAATAATGAAATCCATTTTTTGAATAATAAATGATTTAATGTTTTCTTTT